>CM052898.1:188503284-188537730 GCA_028534135.1 Potos flavus | reverse complement strand
TGTGCGTATATGTGGTTTGTGCGTATTTGTGTGTGTATGCGGCGTGTGTGTGTGTGGTGTGCGTATATGTGATTTGTGCGTATTTGTGTGTGTATGCGGCGTGTGTGTGTGGTGTGCCTATATGTGGTTTGTGCGTATTTGTGTGTGTATGCGGCGTGTGTGTGTGTGGTGTGCGTATATGTGGTTTGTGCGTATTTGTGTGTGTATGCGGTGTGCGTATATGTGGTTTGTGCGTATTTGTGTGTGTATGCGGCGTGTGTATGCAGCGTGTGCGTGTGGTGTGTGTGTGTGGTGTGTTTTGAGGTGGGAAAGGCAGGGGAAGCAGGAACGGAGAAAAGGAGGAGCTATTTCATCTGTTCTTTTTCCGCCTTCTTCCTTCCTCTGTAAAGCTCTTTGGATATTTATACAAACGACTGCGGGCAGATTGGGTCCTCGCATAGACGAGACGCGTCTACACCCATCTCTCCTACTCACACCTTCTTGTCCTTCTTTCTTGGGCTCCCCTTTGCCTTAGCAGCTGGCTTCCTCGCAGACCAGCCCCCGCGGCTCCCGCCGATGTGCTCATCGGTCACTGGCTAGCCAGGACCCGAACCCACTTTCTTCACAGCTGCCTATTACTTACTTCCTCTAGTGCATTCCCGGCTAAAACTGTGTGCCGCGCTTTACGCGCGAGTGAAGATGGGGAGGGCTACGTCGTTCCCCCCTTTCCCTCATTTGCGGGAAGTTGCGGCTCAGGGAGGGGAGGTGCAGGGTGCAGAGACCAGAGCGGACTCCCCATGGGATCTGACCCCCGCTGATTCTGGAACCGCTCGCGGCCACCGCTGCGGAGCGGGGTCTTTGCACCACCCTGCCCCATTCTCCCATCACCCGGGGAGGAAGCCCGGGACGTAGCAAGCTGCCGCGTCCCCTACAAGAGAAAAGGCGTCTTGGTGGCCAGCTCTGCTCTCCGTTCCACTCCTCCCACATTCTTCTGCCACTTGCATTTCTCGGCTTCCCTCTTGATGGCCGCTCTGAGGCGGGTTGCTCCAGTTGCACACTTACCCCTGCTTTGCATTCTGCATACTGCTAGCAGCAGGCTCGGAGGCTCATTAAGGGAACTAATCAATTCCGTGCCCCGCACTAGCACAGCAGATCACCGTGCGGGCAGAGCCATTAGCAAATCGGTGCATTAACACATGGCATTTCCATGAATCAATATGGAGCCCGTGTAGAACAAGCCGTGTGTGGGGTTTTTCTCCCATTAAGAAAAACAAGCCGGTGCTCCATGCAACTGGGGGTTATACGCAAACAGTGAATCATGGAACACGACATCAAAAACTAATGATGTACTGTATGGTGACTAACGTAACACAATGAAAAAAAAAAGAAAATTAAAGGAAAAAGAAAAAAAAAGAAAAACTGAAGACGAACAACTTTTCAGATGTTTTCAAGTATGCCTTGTAGGAAGGGGAAAACATTTTTTTTTCCTTGCAAAAATCATGCTTTTGTGTGGGCCGATGGTGGGTGATGGCTTCTCTTTTTCCTGGGACCGTGTCATCCAGGGCTTAGAATTTGGAGTTGCACCCTCGGCAGTCATGATTCATGAAATGTTTTTAAAGCATCACACACACGCACATGTACACAAATTGTACAGAGGACACGTTAATTTACACGTGGGGACTTAAATAGATACCGTTTTTAAGATGACCTAAAATCTGTGCTCATGGGATGGTAATTCGGCATGGACTCTTCTGTCACTAACATTTCTTTTAAAATAGTATCATTTCGTAGCCCACGTAAATAAAAAATTAATAATGCCGGCTAGAAACATGGTTGCTGAAAATGAATTCGCATGTCTTTCCCCACTGGTGTAATCAATACCGCTGAGGGCTTGACACTACCAACCATGTAAATATCACGGGATCTTAAAATTGATGTCACTGGGGCTGAAGGGTTTCAGAGGGAAATTTGAGTAAGGAACTCAATATTATTGTTTACTGGACAATGTCTATAAAGTTATTTTACAAGGGTGGGAGGGAAATAGACGTTTGGTCCTAAAAGCCATGAAAACAATAGCCATGTTATGTTTTGCGTGACTTGCTTTGTCTCAGACATAGGTGAATTTCTGCTTTAACTGGTTCAATGACCGGGAGGGAGGGTGAGGGACGCAGCGCCTGTGCGGCCGCAAATAATTGGTACACAGGAAACCCCGTTCTGAAGAGCCATCACAGAAATGAAAGCTCCCTCCCAGTATTTTAAGGATACTTACATCATGTCAACAGGATCTAAAATGAGAGTTCTATTGCTATAGATCAGAAGGAAGGACCTCCTTCTATTTTTAAAAAATACCCGACATTCATATTTTTCATATTTTTCTAGCCTGTAATTACTCTTAATCAAAGTGCAACAAATAGTAAACAGTAAAAATGAAATAAATGTGGTGACAGTTTGCCAGTAACGAGGAGAGAATGTTCCATCTGTCTAGCCGCGAGTAAAATGGTTGTAATTACTGCTCATTTTTCTCGTAATTGCTGATTTATTAGTTTAAAGCTTACACCCAACTGGTGTACAGTGAGTACTACCCATCCCCTAATTACACTCCAGCTTTGCTGAGCTTCGAATCTGGAAACACAGGAGCCGAGAAAACGACCTGAATTAACCCCGAGTGCTTGCGTAGCATTGTGACGGTTTAATTTGAATTTGATAAACTCTCGGTTCCTTCGCCGCCCAAATATCAAACCACGGTGCTTGTCATTCTGTTTCGAATTACAAGTTATTTTTGGCCAATCGTCTTGAATCCATTTCCAGTGACAAACTCATGAGGTTCTTGTTGCTAGAAATGATCCAAGCCGACTTCCCCCTTTGCATCGTATGTGTTCCAGTTATACGTAGTTTATTTAGATTACACGGTTATAGTCCCATCTTGCTATCGAGGAAATTCCATGTGAAAGTTCAGGATTACGCTTGGGTGGTAAGGCCTCACAGTACAGGTCACGTAGCAGAACACATAGAGAAAAGAAGACTCTTCCTCGATCATTTCTGTTTAATACAAATCGGAGCACGAAGGCAAATATAGTTGCGATTTATTTATTCTTCTAATACACTGTCTTATCGCTGAGGTGCACGTAAGAAAGACTAAACTCAATTATGTTCTCATCAGAAAGAGGAAGTCTGTAAGACACCTTTGCGTATGACTATTGTCCAAAATCCAAGAGTGGATTTTTCTGGGTGAATTCTATCCAGATCCCTCTTAAGGTCTAATTGTCATCATTACTCCCTTCGGACAAAGACAGCATTTGAGTGACGAAGATAGGCTTGACCTATATTGATCACGGGGGTCCTGGGGCGTTCTTAATGAAACCTGACTTTGCAGCGTGCTTCTAAGAACGGGGATGACAGGAACATTTATTTGAGGGGCGTATTCTCAAGCCATGCAGTATTTGTGGGATGAGATGCTATGCAAAGAAGCCGTAAGATTCCTGGAGGAAAATCTTCAGATTAGAGTGATATTTCTTTTCTTAGCAAGTCATTCCGGTGACAGAGGAAGAGACAATGGAAATAGAGCACATGGGTTCATTTCATTCCCCTTAGCCTAAAAAGATAGCAGGGCCTACTTTGCTGTGTTAGAGATACAACTCTGAGAAAAAGAATCACTACGGTAAGATTTGGTGTGGAATGTTCCCTGGTGTAAACCTCACACTTTCGGAAAGAGGGAGGATGAGGAAGGGCCTTAGTGGTTATTAGAAAACCTAAAATCAAAGAATCAAAGTCGTTTCCATTCCTGGTTGCAGGAGCAGCAAATCCCACCCCCCATCCCCCACCTCTCTCTGCAGAAGGGAGAGAATATTTAACCTCTTGGTGGAGATAAGCAGGTGAAAATCATGGAACCGTATTTTAACAATCTTCATTCTAAGCCCCCGAGACCTGCAGTATCCCAGATCCTCCTGAGCTCCGAATAAATGTCTTTGCTGCTGGATCCGGAGTGCATTACGCATAATCCTTTGGTTGTGCTTGCCAGCTGGGGAGCAGAGATAGGGAGTGTTGGGGGTTTACAGCTTTAAAATGGTGCCGATACTTTACCCAAAAGCGGGGAAATGAAATGAGTATTTGCATAATCTATCAGAGTTTCTCAGCTTTCTTTCCATCTTCTTATCATGTTTAAAAAAATCTATTAACAGAATATTAGAACAAAATGTATTTTCCTCTTCAGAGAATTCATTTTGCCTCTGTCTTTGGACCTATAGGGCTTTTCATTTGTTTTAATTTTGTATGCAGGTTTTTTTTTTTTTTTCTGCTTTGTTCCTACTATTCTTTGTTTGATTCAACGGCACCTTTAGGTCAATTCTTTTGACCTGAAGACTTAGTTCTGACCTGTCTTAAAATTATTATCTAAAAAGGTCCTAAATAAATCGAAGTGTGGACATTGTGGTATCTTATCTACTGGGACTGAAATAGAGGAACCAAAATTCACTATGTCGATGGCATTTTAATTCCATGTTAATTTTTCACCTTTCCTTAGAAGAAAACTTGTTGGGGTCAGTTCTCAATGGAATTGAAAGGACTCCTCCTGCGTCGTCCACCACCTTGTCAGTCAGGCACACACTCAAACACACAGGCACCTCCCCCCACACACACTCAGACACACATACTAGTACCTGCACACCAACACATACTCACCCAGACACACATACACACATGCTCACTCAAGACATACAGACGCACACACATTGGCACAGACACACACCTGACATGCACACACATACACACACACACACATACACATCCCAACACACAACTCTGAAGGCAGTAAACCTTCTATCTAGATTCTGGGCTGCTAAGACCACTGGCCAACCTGCCTCCCTCACTCCCTCTCTCTTTCGCAGTTAGGTTATTTTCATTAACTTTGTCTTCTAAATCGTCCCTTTAACTTCTTAGCACTTTGCGGTTGAGATGGACCATTGTGCCGAAACCACTCTCGTGACGGTCACCGATGCCTGTTTAATCGTGCGATCCAGTAGTGGCCGCACTGCTGGACTCCCTCGAGCGATTGACCTTGTCTGCTGTCCCACCCTTCTCCTTCCGAGAGCCCTCCTGACCTGGCTCCCTTCTGTCCTCTCCCTTGACCTTCTGGATCACCCCTTCCTTCAGTGGGATTCCTCTTCATCCTCTTGCCCTGGCTGCCCCTCATCTGTGTCCCTTCCTCGTTGACCTCTGACCTCTATGGGAGCCATCCCCAATGCATGCATTCTTTCATTCCCCACATGTATACTGAGCCCCTCGCATGTGCCAGAGGCTGATCTGAGGTCTACAGATGTAATAGAGAGCCGCAAGGACGAAGTTCCTGTCCTCAGGGTGCTTGCCTTCCGGTGGGGGAAGAAGATCGACCACTATGAGGAAGAATGTGTAGACTGTGGCGTGCTTGCTGACCAGTGCTCTAGAGGCAAATCAAAGGAGCGCGATCAGCTTTCGACTGTTTCACACTTGCAGTAGGATGTTGGGTGAAGGCCCCTTGGAGAGGCAGATGTCTAGGCAGACATGCAGGGAAAGGACGTGAGTGTATTTGGAGGAAGAGCCTTCCAGGCAGGCAGAAAGTGGAAAATTGGTGCTCTCACGTTTCGATTGCAGAAGTCACAGAAGGCCCGGTGGCTGTGAAGCGAAGATCGTGAGAGCGTCACTCTGCAGTCGCAAGGTCCTAGCGGCATGCAAAGACAGGCGGGGACAGCTCTGTGCACAGCGTAGAGAGCTGACCTGCAAGGAGGACAGCCATCTCCTGTCATCTTTAAATAGAGAAGCTCGCATTTTGTATCTTTGAGATCTTTTTAGAGGAATGTGTCCCAATATACTTGAGAAGAAATAGCTACTGCTTTTCTTTCTTTTTTATTTTAAATTAGTCTCTGTTCTTGGGTCAAGAGAAGGAGGGCAAATCCATCATGTCCTTCCTTTGGAAAAAATAAGCTTGTGTTTTTCAGATATTCTCCAAGGTACATGCACTCAAAGTTCTTGTCCTGTTGAACATTCCCTTCCACAACTCACTCAGCCCTCGTGGTTTTACTCTATGTGTCCCCATCAAATTATTCTTACCCTATAGTCCTAACTGATGTCCTTGATGAGTGATGATCTCATCCCCAATTTCTAGCTAGTCTCCTCCTTTCTTCCCACTCACTTAATTGTCCCAATGGAAGAATTAGTATGTGTACTTAAGAAGTACGTAGAGATGAATATAAAGTTTCAAGGTTCATACTGCAACGAACATGTTACTTGACACTGCAAGTTTTTGAAAGAATTGTTTTAGATTTATTTTTTTTTGACTTATGCATATTTTATTTAATGGATTGCTTATGTAATTTATTAAGATGCTACTTTATTCCCAGGACTATCGCTAGTGAATAGTGGGGACATGTTTGAAATCATGATTGCCCTGTTACATCTGAACTGTGGGTCTTTACCCTCACAGAAGTGACATGAAAGCAGGTGTTGCTGTCTCATCTTGGGGGGTCATGGCATGCCCCCCAGGGCCACCGCCATTTGGTGGTGAGGGTTGTGTGTTCCTTCATGACTGTGTGACCGATGCTGTAGAAAAAGTTATTTCAGGCTGTTGCTCTTTCCTTCCAAAGCCAAGTATCACATTCAGAGGGGCAATCTATTAAAGTAAGTGTCATTCAGCATTTTTTAAAATTCTCTGGTGATGATATATTAAATAAGAGAGAGCCGCAGACTGGGAAGATACCAATAAACAATTTAAAGGCTGTTTTGAATAACAAGTTGACACAGAACGATGAATGTAGGCAATACTAGGAAATGGATAATTAACTCTCCTACATGCTATTTTGTAAAATCCCTGGGAATAAATTCTCTTAGGACAAATAGAAGGGAAAAGTGACGTGGTGGTGGTGGTGGGGGACCTTATGCAAATGATCTAAGTAATTGCACCTGAAATGATTCAAGTACTTGTGGATCAGAATATGCAAATGGAATTCACACCCCCTTGAAGGGGGTTCACACTTGGTCACATTCTCGTTTTAAATTCCAAGGTTGCTGGGCTTCATGTTGGTCCAGTGCAGCTGTGTGTCTCCTTTCTAAAACTACTGTCCAAAGTCAGGGTTGGGGGGCGCCTGGGTGGCTCAGTGGGTTAAAGCCTCTGCCTTCGGCTCAGGTCATGATCTCAGGGTCCTGGGATCGAGCCCCGCATCAGGCTTTCTGCTCAGCAGGGAGCCTGCTTCCCCCTCTCTCTCTGCCTGCCTCTCTGCCTACTTGTGATCTCTCTCTCTCTCTGTCAAATAAATAAATAAAATATTAAAAACAAAACAAAACAAAGTCTGGGTTGGATAAAAACTATAGGCGTAGAAATAAAGAATGAGTGAGAATGAAAGCACTTGTATATTCCAAGTGAGTGGTTTCAATGGGGTACTGGGATTGTGTCTCCCAATAGGCATAGCATCTGATTTCATGTTGGACTTAGTGTCAGATACACTAAGGATGGTTATAATATCCCACGTTTGTGGCACACCTACAGGGACCGTTAGGCACTTTATATGTTTTACCTCTTTAGTGTGTGTATTTGTGTGTGTGAAACAACCCTTTGATATATGTGTGTATATAAGGCAACTCTATTATCTGTGTGTGTGTATATATAGTACGTGTGTTTTCTATGTATGTACATATATAACAACCCATTGTTAGGTATATATGCACATGCATGTGTATTTATGTTTGCATGCATGCACGTACATATATGTACACACAGATAAGGCAGTCTCTGTGTGTGTGTATGTGTGAAGTGATCCTGACGAATAGCCATTGTTACTCTTCCCATTTTACAGATGGGAACCCCACTTGCTGGGGGGCCCATCTACCAGGCGGGAACCTGTGAGAGCACCAGGGATCCCTAGCCTGTAGGACCATACTTTGTCATTCTATATGGACAAGTCTGATGGGCCACTGTGTAAGTGGGTAGATTTTCTCTTCAATTATGCTTTATAGGTATCTAATTAAATGTGGCTATCTATCTAATCAATGCTTGGAAGTATTCCCAAGATGGTCCTGATAAAGAGATAGAAAAAGAACCATGTTCCACCTCTTCCAATCACTCAGCGTCCTGCACTCCTGCCCCAGGTCAGGACCTTGAGGATGGCCTTCAGTTCCTGAGGGAGATTCAGGGCTATTCTTTGCTTAATAGTTCCAGTCTCAGTCTGTTATTCATCATGCTTTTGTGATATAGTCAGTACGCCAAATGAGATTTAAAAGATATTATATTTAATGTGATTTTTCTGACTCAACTACAAATAGCTATAAACTCTTCTGTCCTTACATATTCTATTCAGTGTCTCTGGGTAAACATTTACTGAACGCCTGCTACATGACAGTCTGTTCCAAGGTCCAGAGATGGGATCCTCATGGTTCTTATGGTCTAGGAGATAAATTGCTTCCAACCACACAATGATGGGTGTACTTGGTCTGTGAACATGTCCATTTGTGACTGCTGAGCCCAGTTCTTACTGATAAAAATGTATTAAGCAAGAAGGACAGAGAGGGAAGGATACTGGGAATGTGGGAGCACTGCTGTATGCAGATTCCTGGGGCCACGTGTGTGATGTGTATTCAGAGTGATATATTTATTCATTCTTTGTTTAAAGCTAATTTTTGAGCACTCACTTTGTATAGCAAGGCCTTGTGTTAAACTTACTTCGGTGACAAAGTCGAACACAACTTAGTCCCTATCTTCAAGGAGATCAGAATTAGGGAGAGAGAAAAACAGATGCACTCACTAACTGTAAAATAAACTACTAAGTCACTTGTATGGGAGGGGAGGAGAGTAAACCACTAGGGGAGCCCAGATGCCACACCCCCACCCCCATGGGGAGGCAGGGAAGGCATCAGAAAATGCGGTAGTGTTGCTGCAGGGGAGGTGGGTGGAAGGATGGGGTAACTGGGTGATGGGCATTAAGGAGGGCATGTGATGTAATGAGCACTGGGTATTATATACAATGGATGAATAACTGAGCTCTACATCTGAAACTAATGATATCCTATATGTTAACTAATTAAGTTTAAATAAAATAAATTTTAAAAATGCTTTATTTCTCTGGGCCTTTTATCTCTGCCATAATCCTGCTACTAGATTCTGACATCTGTTCTTTGCCACAACTTTGTAACAGTCTTATGCTCTCTCACTTTCTGGGTTCCATTCTCATTGCCATGCGACATTTTTAGTATAAATGAATTCCGCTAGAACTTTGCCTTATTCATTCACCTCCAGACCCTGACCATTGCTTGTCTGTGGAATGAAGTATTGAGTCTATTAACCTTAAAAAATAAAACAGCCAGTTATCTTACGGGCTGGTAGATAGGAGGGGGAAGCTGCTCTGAGTGAAACTCATTTGGAGAAAAGCAAGTGTTCAGGGTGCTGACGGTTTCTCGTTGGCTGAGTTGCAGGGGTGGCTAGCTGCTTGTAGGAGATGCAGTGCACATCTTTCCCTGTTGGGGCCCGTAATGGATGATACTTTCCTTTTGAGGATTCTTCCGCGGAGTCTGTAATTGACAGTTCTTCCTGTAATTGATGTGGAGTGCTGCAGCTTTCCCTCTGGCCTCCCCTTCTGGCCTCCTAACACCATTTTAGTGAGGTTTCCCTTTATTCATTTTCACAAGTCACATCAGAATTTGCTTTAACCAATGTGCTTCTAAAAGGCATTTTGAGTCAGTGTGGAACGTCAGACTTTGTAGGAGCCATCTACCTTGATGTAGGTTTCTTGGTTTTCCTATAAACTACCAGTTTGCTATTTGTGTTTGTTTAAAGTGTACCCGAGTTAGGGTTGGGGTATTTAGAAATCTCTGAAGTGTATCAAAGTGTGCTCTTCTGGAAAAGAACACCGACTTCGGGTTTTTGTTCAGACCAGCAGCAGCGCCGCTGCACACCTTTTTTCTTTCCCTGTCTTTGTCACGAGGTTAGCGGTGCCGCAGAGAGTGAGGGGACGCTTAGCAGAGACCTTACTATGCAGGAATGTGTAGAAAGCCAGGCCGGGCCCCTCTTTCCTGCCATGCCTGTGATGGGGTGCGCTGAGACTGAGAAAAGCTACGTGGCAAATAGACTGCCTGAGAAGCAGCACTGAAAGAAAAACAAAGACACCAAGAAGCTTCTAGCTTTGAGGCAAAGCAGCCAGGTTTCAAAGCCGGGGACGAGTCAAGGAGAGCCGGGTGCACCAAAGTGCCCCTGGGGCATCCACGACCATCAGTGCTCTCGGGTGGCTCAGGATGGGCACGAGTGGACAGGGCAGCCACGGTGAGGAAAGCACCAGCCGTGAGATGAGGTGGTGCCCACAGGGACACCCAGATGGGCCGACTCAGCTGCGTGGCACACAGTGCCTTTCTTCTGGGCTGCTGTGGGGGTTGCTGACAAATGGGGCCCTCTCTCAGTGCTGGGAGGGGCAGCTGGTCCCTGGTGGGCCTTGGGCAGGAGTGGCACACGTTCCCAATATGGCAAGACATACTGTTCCCTGACATTGGAGCCATGCTCTTTTAGGGGCTCCTCACTGAGTCTGCCTGCTCAGCTCCTCCTGGCTTTCCTCCCCTTCTCGGACAACCTCCCCGAGGGAGCTCTGGCATCTGGGGCCCCGCTCCCACTGACAACCTCTCTCTTTCTTTCCATCCCTCCCTCTCTCTCCCTCCTTTCTGCCTCCCTTCCTCTCTCTCTCCCCACCCCGACTTCCTTTAATCTTATGAACTGCTTTCTCTACATCTTCATTTATACAGAGAATGGTAAATATTAATACAAGCAGGCATGGGCGAATTCTACAGTGGGCTATAGTAGCTGGACTCGTTTGGGGGCGATTTCAGTTATTGCTTCTGCCCTCCTATGTCCAAAAGGCCTTTGAAGCCTGGTTATTGCAGTCCCAGGGCCTCACCCAGGAGCACTTCCAACAGCACTGGTGTCAGCGGTTCTAGAAGCTGGCACGGCTCCTTGGAGGCCGGGTGCATGAGGCCGGAGCTACCCCTGCAAACTCAAACCTGTAAAGGGACGCCCACTTCCTCTGCATGAACACCTGCTTCCAAAGGCCCATACCTACAGAGCCTTCCCTGTTTGACAAGCAAAGCCCTGAGACGGAGAGAGTTTGAGGAACCTGATCACAGTTGCAGGGCTGGGTCATATCTTGGTTTCCAGCCTGGGGCCACTGTCCCCATCAGTCCTTTTCCTTCTTCTGCATCATAAGCCTGTGTCTCACATCAGACTGGAAAGCCTCATGGACAGTGAGGTCAACAGAGGCTGAACGACCCCATGTTGTCAGAAATTCGTGGATTAGAACAGAGATAATAATCGAGACTTCCCTGGCTCTCCCAACTCTGAGTCTATCACCCAGTTTCATTTGGGTAAATATGGAAAACCACCGACCTTGTTCCCAAGTGAACAGAGATTATCTCTTTAGATGACAGATTCCAGTGTCTCAGCTCCTTCTCATCGTTGCCATTATCATGGGGCATGAAGGAGAGGACAAAGAAAGAAACGATACTGTGAAGTCATTTTGGGGTCACGAAGGTGCAGAGTCAGGTGGAGGAAAACTGTGAATGACCCACATGAGCAACCTGACCGTCACATGAGCCCAGGATCCGATCCCACCCCAAAGCCACGCCCAGGAAAAGCTGACAAATTTCACTTAGAAGAAATAGCAAAAGTGGTCGATGAGTTAAATGGGGGAACAAGTTACTAGAACTGGTCTGCAAGCTGGGGAAGGGTGGATTAAAATGTGAGCTAGTAGAGAAGGTAAGTAACTGGTTTAAATATCAGGTGGACTAGTTACCTCAAAGGAGTTTAGCTGGATGTCATTTAGCTCGATATACAGTCTGCACACGAAAGATACACGGTTATATATTTTCACGAGACTTAATCCTTCTGAAGAAGTCAATTCCGTTAATTTTATTTGGATTTAATTTTGATTTCCCTAGAATCAAAGGGCTCAAGGAAATTTATAAGGATAATCTCAATCAATTCCAGGACTGTAATCTCAGAGAGCAAGCAATTCTGCATATACCCTAGTACTTCCCACAGGCTGACTAGTATCTCACACACACACACACACACACACACGCAGGCAGGCAGGCAGGCAGATAGATAATAGGCTGATAGAAAATAGATAATAAAATATAGCTAACTAGTTAGCTAGCTAGATGGATAGATACATAGACACAGTGCTTAGGAGATGCCACTGACTATTGTAAGTGCTTTACATATATTAACTCAAGAGTTAACAAAGTTTTTCTGTGAAGGGACAGATACTAAATATTTTAGTCTTTGGAGCCATGAGATCGATGCCTTAACTACGTAACTCTGCCACGAGAAAGCAAAAGCCTCTACAAACACCGTAAACAGATGAGTATGGCTGTGTTCCAACTCAGATTTGCTTACAAAAGCAGGCAGTAGCTGCTTTGACTCCTGGGCTATACTCTGTCAACCCCTGTATTTGCTTATTTTTTTCCCTATGACAACCTTATTGTTGTTCTCATTGTATAGATAAAGAAACGGAGGCTCATAGAAGTACAGTAGTTTATCAGATCACCCAGCTGGTCAGTGGGGGACCCAGGTTTAGGTGGGGCAGCCCGGCTCCGGGGCCCATGTTCCCAACCAGTGAAATGCACTGCTTTTCTGTGATACCCATCGCTCTGGTGGGTTCAGAGAGGCTGTTGAAGTGTAGATCAGAGACAGAGGGGTTGGCTTCCCAGGTATTTAATAATTTGGTCTTTTTATGGGTGATCCTTTGGCTATCTACACAAAAACACAAGTTATTCAAGCTTCCCTCAGGCTGGGGTTGTGTGCCCTCGTTAACACAAGCAGGCTAGGCACAAAACTGGGAAATATACAAACCCTCTGAATGTTTTCCACTACACACATACACACAGCTTAGGGGACCTTCAGGTCTCTTTCTGAGGCCTCTCCACAAGGGTGGATTGAAAGGCAAAAACACCATAGAGGAACTCCGTCCAGGAGTGAGGAAGAGTCATTGTGGGAAGCAACCAAGGTTGGAGGGGCTGAATGTGAGTGGCCGGCAGTCTTTCTATGGTGGGACCGTACAAAGCTCGGTGCTTCTCGAAATCTGAGTTTTCTCTTCTGAACAGTTGGAGCTAAGATATCTACCTACTGGTGTGCTGGGGATAATTGAGGAGCTTAGGTAAACACAAATGTTGGGTAATTATAACACTCCATAGACAGGTAAGGAATCCTCACCATCTTTGCTGTCTTCATGGTACGGTTTTCGCTTGTGTTGTATTTCTAGGTTGATTGCATTTATGGAGGGAAGGCTGCAACCATGTACTGAGTGCAACTGAGAGCCATTTAATTCCGAGTTGCTCATACTTGTTTAAGGAAAACAACTAACTCTTTAAATCTCAAGCGATTTTCTAGAAGTGTCAGAATGTTCAGGATCTCTAGAGCATCTTTGCTTATAAGTAATGGTAGAAGCTGTCAGCTTCGCTTCTGTGGTTTCTTTTATGTGGACAACTTTCTTTACATTTTCTGCTCGTTCTAGTGCTTCATAACTTTTAAGACTTGGCTTGCTCTTGGCTTGGCTTGTCACTGATTCTTCTATTCTTACCTTGTCCTTTGTAACAGGCTCTATCTATGAGAGGTTACCAGGTTGCCTCTATTTACCAGGGGTTACATTTGTTTGTTTGTTCATTCAACAAATATGAAGTCGTCTGCTATGGGTCAGGCAATGTCCTAGCCACCGGGGAAGGCAAGGCAATGAAATATGAAATAGACGTGACTCCTGTCCTCAGTACACCTTTCTCTTCCCAGCTAGAATTGGAATGACTCGACACAACGGGCACTTTCTTACTTTACTGAGGAGCTGGAAACCAGATGTCCAATTTATCCTAGTTATTGTTTTCCTGGTATATAAAGCAAGAATCTAAGAACTCAAGGTATTTTTTGTGAATAAAATTTTCAAGTTTGAAAGCATTGGCTTTCTACGATCTGTTCTGACCTCACTGAGAAGTTTTCTTTCCACTAGCCTCCAAATTCCTTATCATTTGAGCAGCAAATGCTTATTTTGCATCTAATGTGTGATGGTCACTTTGGGAAAACGATGGCAAATTCTGGTCATGAACTCCTGTCTTCAAGGAGCTTATAGTCCAGGAGCAAAGATAAGAAAAAAAATCCCAATAACTGAAACATATAATAAATAAAAATAATGCCATCAATGTGCTGGATGAGTTGGAGGGGAGAGAGACAAGGCAAGGCAGGAGATTACTCAGGGGGTTATTGTAGCTAAGGCAGGATAAATAGAAATCATACAGCTTTCCAAATACAAAGGTAAAAGACATGACTTCATAGCCAGAAGAGCTACTCCTGGAAAAAAAATGAAATAATTAAGGATTGTTATAAATGTTCCAAAGGAAACAAATGACGAAGAGAGATAGAGTGGTGGCAAAGGATGAGAGAGTGTCTTTTTTAAGTTAGGAAAGCAGGAAGGTCCCTCCATGTCCTGCAGAATGAGAAAGGATCAGCCACTTGAAGAGCAGAAGGGGACATCAATAGAGAATGCAGAGACAGTGTGGCTGGAACTGAGTGAGACTGAAAAGGAGACAAGGTCACAGAGAGAGGTGATTTAGGTTGCCCAGAGGCTGGGAGGCAATGGAAAGAGTTTTGATTTTATTTTAAGTGTAGTGGGGAAGCAGCAAAGGATTTTGACAAGGAGCATGGCATGATTTGATGTTGGGTTAAAGAGGTCACTCACTAATGAAGACAAGAAGTAAGTTGTAGAAGAGAAAGTGTGAATGCAGAGAGATAAATGTTTACCTAAGAGAAGATGCTGACCTGAACTGGAAGTAGAGGTACATGGACTGAGATCTGAGATATATTTTGGAAATAGAAAGAATGGGTTCTGTTGAAGGATGTGTTGAGGTAGGATGAGAAGAAGGAAGGAACTCGGAGGCAGGAGTTTGGTGAAATCAAGAATGATTCCTGGATTGAGGGATTGAGTGAATGGTGGTCCATTTCCCCAAGAAGAAGAAATGTGAGAGAGGTTGTATGGGGGACATTAAGAATGCTTTTAAACAGATTAGGTTTTAAATATAACAGACACTTATGTAGAAGAGGCAAGTTGGCAGTTAGGTATGTGAATTTCATCTGGCCACATAAATCTGTGAGTCATCAGCTATATAATTGTATCTAAAGCCATTGGATGAATGTGATGCTCTATGAATTCCTGAAGAACACTAACATTTAGACAAAGAAGGAAGAGACTTCAGGGGAACATCCAATGGATTGGGAGGAAATGTAAGAATGTGAGGGTATCATGGACATCAATTAAGAGAATAATGGTAGGGAGGCTTTGACTGTATCAGATACTGCTGAGAGGTCAAGATGAGATCCATGACATATTGCCAGATTTAACACCATCAAAATGATCAGAGACCCGACAAGGCCAATTTCTTGGTGGTGGGGGGGTGGCAGAAGCCATATTGAAGAGGCTGAAGGTAAATGGTTAGTGAGGATGTAAAGACGCATATTTGATCTACTTCTTTGAAAAACATGGTTGTACATGAGAAGCAAAAAAAACAAAAACGAAAGCAAAAAACAACGAAAAGGGATAGTGGAGTAATAACGGAGAAAATCCAGTGAAGGGAATTTGGTTTTATTGTTGTTACTTGTTTATGTGTTTTTCGTAAAACAAATAGCAAGCATCTTTGCATGATGAGCACAGTGATCCCACAGAGAATAGGACAGTGAGAGGCAGTTACAAAGGAAGGAAGAAGACAGAAGGACTTAGGTCCTCAAGAAGCCATAAGGTGGGCGCTCTTAGAGCTCCAGCAGAGGGATCTGGCTTGGGAGGTAAACTCGAGATGGGTATAGAGTCGGGGAGATTCTAATTGAGGAAGTTTAAGATGAGGTTTCTGTTCAGAGAAAGGGTGGGGAAGGCCTTGGGAGAGTTTTTAAGAGAGAAGATAGAAATGAGAAACTGAAGCACAGGGTTGTGGACCGCTGTTGAGTGACTGCTTCAGGCGAGGAAGGCTCTGGGAGAATTAGTGCCAGGATATAAATGTAACTGTTCTGTGCACTGTCGTGCATCTTTATGTAATATCTTTCTCTTATTCCCTGAGATTTTTTATTTTCCTTTGGAGAACCTGGACAGATTGGTCTCCACATTTATCTCTGTGGTATTTCCACTCCTAGGTTAATTGTATTTTGGGTTTTGTATCTGTTGAATTTCATAAATGTCTCTCATTTTTCCAGGACACTCATTTCTCTCTCAGACATTGCATAAATGGTCATTTTGTCCAATTGCGGCACCTAAAGAATAAGGATTTAAAGTAAAACTTTACTTGACTTCAAGATGTATATATTATTTGCATCTTTTATAATAAGAATATGTTTGTACAATATATATCAAAACACTAACAAATAATAGTAAAAATATTGTTAGATTATGAAAGCTCATCTTAATTTATATAAACAAAGGTTGTTTTGCTAGGATTGCTATGAATAAGGCATTTGGAAAATCGTTCCGTTTTGCTGTCTCATTTTCTCAAAATATATTTGAAATATTTTATAATTTGGATTTGCCTGCAAAGTTGGCATGCATGCGTGTATGTGTGTGTGTGTGTGTGTGTGTATGTGTGCATGCACGAAGATTGCTTCTGACATTTCCTTGGAATAACTACCTACCTATTAAGAGTCAATAAAAGCCAATGTTTGAGAACACAAAAGGCGCCAGCATTGATGATCGTCTTCCTCTGTGCTTCTCCCCTTTCTCTGGACATGTGTTCTGCAGACTGTGCTCTGGGCATCTGCCGGGCGCCCGTGCCCGTCACCCCATCTGGAGACGAGGCTGCTTTATTTCCTTACTTTCTGTAATCCTCTGCCTCCATTCTAAGGGTCCGGGGGAAAAATGAAAAATCTTGTGGGTTTTTTTTTTTTTAATTCGATTATTTCCCAGTAATTCTGGGGACGTATTAGTCTAGTTAGATGTTCAGATAAGGCAGGTCTGAAAAAAGGATTTTAGATCTCCGCCTTATTCTCCTATTTCTAGCTTGTATTACCCAGAAGCTAATCGAAAGCCACCTGTTTTGTTCCCTGTGAGCCCAGTGGTAGAGACAAGGATGAGTTTCTATGTTAGTGAGACAGACGATGAATAGGGAGGCCGAGGGGTGAAGGGGGGCTTGGACAGAAAGCCGGCAAGTCCAGCATTCTGTTGGGGCGCTGTGCTCCTGGGATAGGCGGGCACCCCCACGGGACATAACCTGGAATGGGGGTGTGTGTGTTCAGAACACGACCCCAAATCAGCATCAAGGCCTAGTCCCACACAAATGCCGGGAACCAACAAACCCTCTAAGATTGAACTCATTGGAAAAATCCCATGCCTTAAAAATTCCAAGAGGAGCCCATCCCTTGGGCTGTAGGATGAGCAGTGAAGGTCACGATCAAGCCCGTTGGAGGTGAGCTCTTTGGAGCACAGACTTGCAGTGCTGGGTCGTACCTTAAACAACAACAACAAAACCAAACCCAAACACCCGCTGTGCCTCGGCCAGGCTTGACCACCTACATATTCACACGTGTGGGGCTCTTCTGGGGGAGGAACAAGGCAGCAAACGATTGCGGGGCTGCCCTCAGAACCCACAGCTGCTTTCAAGAGCCCGTGTTTCCGACGTGAGGCTTCTGCAGCCTTGTGTTCGCAGAGCCTCCATCGGCCCCGTATTTACTTAGTCTCTTATTTGAAAAGAAGCTTTCCTCTTGCCTTGGAAGAAGCTCATTATAGACAGACTTCACCTTTCTGTTGCCAAAGATGTTTCCTTGAAATGAAAATGTAAAGAATGTTAGATCAGTAGCATGTAGCTGGGAGGCTATCCCTTTGATCTAGTTCGGAATGCATTTGTTAAAAAGCCGCTTTATTGATTTTTTTTTTTAGCTGCTTTTTGCTGTGTTTGGATCATTTGTACATATGCACATCACAATTTTTGCTACATCAAAGTGCTTAATAAGTTCACTGCACTCAGAAAGTAGCGTACCGCACAGAGGGACTTTTCTCTATAAAGATTTTTGCCACTTAACCTCCGGTCCGAAAGTTGTTTTTAATGCGATCCTTCTGAATTGCTTCAAAATATTTCACGCAGTCTTCGGTGGCAGAGGCAGCCTGAGTCCCCCTACCCCCCACCGCCCTGCTTCTCAGAAAATGGCGCTATGGAGAAAAAGGGGAATTTCATAGAGTGCTTCAATTTCAGACACAATTTCAAATGTGTCTGATGTCCCTTCTGTTGGAGGAGTCATTTCACTTCAATTAATTGTTTAACTGGCTACATTTGTGGATGGCACCAGCTTCCAGGAAAGTGTTGACAATATTTGATATATGTGAGGGCAGCTATTAATTCAGTAATAAATTGAAATTTATTTAGGGAACTAATGCGATGTTTCTTTATTAGGTCCAATTATATGATAAGTTGTGAGCACAGTATCACCTTTTTTTTTTTTTAGTACATAAAATCAGTGGTAAGTGCTTTTCATTTGAAATAAATATTCCCTGAGCAGGGAAAAGCATGACCAGGAAGACAGAGCAGGGTTTGGTCCAGTCTAGTCCCCAGGTAAAAGGAGCTTTATTGCATCAGGAACGTCGCGAAGCCTTCCTCCAAATGGAGGGGGTCCCAGGGGTTGGGTTAGGGTGGGGCAGCCCTCGCATCCCTGCCTGCCGAAGACACCTCGTGCAGGTGTAGGAGTGAATACGTGTTATAGGTTTTATGTAACTTACTGAATAAGGGAGGAGAGCAGATATTGGGGCCAGCGTAAATATCCACCAGGAAGATCAGTGTGCGAATGCAGTTAGAGCCACCTTTCCCTTGGGGATGAGGTGGGAGGGATGCCCGGGGGAAGTGCGTTAGACCCCTACCACATAAGGCAGACTCTGTGTCCATCAGTTACATGCAAACTGCAGAATTGTAAAATAGCTCCGAGGTAATGAAAGCCCAGAATAATCTCTGCACATTTTGCAGTTTTTCATTGAAGCACACTATTTTTTTTTCCCCCCCGGCCCCTCCGATACTCAAGGCTGATACTCAAATCCTTTATTTGGCTTTTAAGACTAGGAAAGCACCTGACTCAGGGGACTAGCTGAAGGTCAAGGAGTAAGAAAAGAGCAGGAAGGTGCTAACTGTGGGGAGTGAAAGAAATTCAGCCTAAAATAAGCAACCCATCCGCTTAGTATTTAAACACTTTTTGTCCCTTAGAGACTATTTATTGCAGTGGTAATTGATGTAAAGGCGGCTTTCCCCATTCCTCTCTCCTGTCTCTCCTACTGTTCATGTGGCTGATCCGTGACTCCGTACCTGCCCTCATTTCCGCTCTGATCCCTCTCTCTCTCTCCATAAAAGCAGTCCCTAATTGTGCAGTTGGATAGGCACTGGCGGCCATCTCTGCGCCCCGCCTGCAAATAGATTTACCAAATACCCTTGATGCAAAATCTCTGTCCCTCCCTCCCTGTCAGCTTAAACCACACAAAGAGAGCTCAGCAGCCAAGTCCTGGCACCTGCTGGTCAGGGAACCAGGGATCATTGTTCTGTAAATTAGAACTTCCTACTCCAGGATCCTCAGGCCTCTTCTAGCAGGGTCCTGGGGAGGCTAACTTTCCTAAGATGCCCATCTTCTTGCTGTTTTCTTCTTCTTCTTCTTTATTATTATTATTTTTAAATGTTATATTGCCATACAGCACATAATTAGTTTTTGATCTAGTGTTCCATGATTCATTATTTGCATATAACACTCAGTGCTCCATGCAATACGTGCCCTCCTTGATACCCACCACCAGGCTCACCCATCCCACTACACCCCCTCCCTTCTAAAACCCTCAGTTTGTTTCTTGGAGTCCACAGTCTCTCATGGTTTTCTCCCCCTGATTCCCCACCCCCTTCATTTTTCCCTTTCTTCTAATGTCCTCCATGCCATTCCTTATGTTCCAGAAATAAGTGAAACCATATGATAATTGACTTTCTCTGTTTGACTTATTTCACTCAGCATAATCTCCTCCAGTCCTATCCGAGTTGATCCAAAAGTTGGGTATTGATCCTTCCTGAAGGTTGAGTAATATTCCATTGTATATATGGACCACATCTTCTTTATCCATTCGTCTGTTAAAGGGCATCTTGGCTCCTTCCGCAGTTTGGCGATTGTGGCCATTGCTGCTATGAACATTGGAGTACATATGGCCCTTCTTTTCACTACATCTGTATCTTTGGGGTAAGTGAGTCAAAAAATGGGCAGAAGCTATGAACAGACACTTCTCCAAAGAAGACATACAAATGGCTAATAGACACATGAAAAAATGTTCATCATCATTAGCCATCAGGGAGATTCAAATCAAAACCACAGTGAAATACCACCTTACACCAGTTAGAATGGCAAAAATTAATAAGGCAAGAAACAACAAATGTCGGAGAGGATGTGGAGAGAGGGGAACCCTCTTACGCTGTTGGTGGGAATGCAAGTTGGTGCAGCCACTTTGGAAAACAGTGTGGAGATTCCTCAAAAAATTAAAAATAGAGCTACCCTATCACCCGGCATTTGCACTACTGAGTATTTGCTGTTTTCTTCTGTGGCCCAGAATGAAATGTCACCCCATGCACCAGAACGTTGACTTGACCTCCAGGACAGGTTTTACAAAAGGCTCCTGGGGAGTCCAGTCATGACCCACAAAGGCTGAAATGTGGGAAAGGAGGTCCAGAAGAATGTCTGATATGAGGAGAGCACTCCAAGTCACTATTCCTAAACTCTAAACCTGACCTCAAAATTGCTGGCTTTGTTATTGCATACAGGCTAGATTTTTTCTTCTTTTTATGAAGATATAATTACATATAAAAAATTCACTCTTTTAATGTACAGTTCCGCAAGTTTTGATAAGTGCATCGAGTCATATAACTACAATCAGAGAGAGAACACTGGCTTCAAGCCCCCCAAATACCCTGGCACCCCCTTATAGTCAATGCTCATCTCTGCACCCCCCCCCCAACCCCGTGCCCTAAAGGTGCCAACTCTCGTGGCCTCTGAGCCTGGCTTCTTTCACTTGATATTTGTCCACGTTACTCCACATAGCAGTGCAGGCTGGAGAGTATTCTACATTGTTGAGAAGTATCCCATTGTATGGCTATACGGGCTTGTTTATGATCTCAGCGGTGGAGGGACATTTGGGGTTTTTTTAGTCATGGGATATTATGAATAAGACCATTATAAACTTTCATTTACAGGCTTTTATCTGAACATAGGTGTTATTTCCCTTGGGTAACTATCCAGGAGCAGCATTTCTGAGTTTGTAGTGTAGGTGACTGTTTAACTTTGTAAAAAACTGTCAGATTGGTGCACCTGGGTGGCTCAGTCGTTAAGTGTCTGCCTTCGGCTCAGGTCATGATCCCAGGGTCCTGGGATGGATCCCTGCATCAGGCTCTCTGTTCATCGGGGCTCCCTGCTTCTCCCTCTCCCACTTTCCCCGCCTGTGCTCCCTCTCTTGCTGTGTTTCTCTCTGTCAAATAAATAAATAAAATCTTAAAAAAAAACCTATCAAATTGTTTTCCAGAATGGCTAATTCGTCTTGAATTCCCGCCAGTGACAGACGAGAATCCCACTTGCTCCCTTATCCTCAAATCCTCACCAGTACTTGATACTGTCGGATTCCCCTCCCTCCCCCTCCCCTCTTCCTTCTCTGGCTTTGCCATTCTAACAGGTAGGTGTGTAGTGTTGTCTCACATGATTTAAATCGCATTTCCTCGATGATCACTAATATATTGGAGCTTTTCTCTACCCCATTTGCTTATTCACTATTTGTATATTTTCTTTATTGGAGTATCTATTCAAACCTTCTGACTGGGCTTTTTTTAAAAAGAATTTTCCCATTCAAATTTTATCTTTCACAAAACAAGAATGCACTGAGTCTAACAACTATGGATTGGCATATTTACAATGCCTGTGGACGCGATGGGAAAGCAAGCTTCTAGGGACAGATTATTTTGTAGATCCTTTAGGAGTAGATATTAAATGAAATCGTAATCAACAGAAGTCTTCACTAAAAATAAGTTATGCCAAAGGGACCTGATTTCCTTCCTTTCTGATGAGTTAATTAAATTGTATATTAAAATAATTTCATACATATAACATTGTATTTCAGACTTGTGAACAAAATGGAGAAATGTGGACTGCATAACAATAAGATTAAAGTGAATTGTATTTTGTTGAAATAATATTACCCTGAGATACTGATTTTTTTTTGAGTGTGTCCACCTGGAGGGATGTTCTTGGCCCATTGTAACTTACTCATCTGTAATATTCAAATTAAGTCATCCAAAATTAAGTGCTGTGTAGATCGTATCTGACAGAGCATAAATGTGCAGCACAGCCTTCAGCAGGATGAGCCCAGATGTCCGGAATGTGGATTTATGGTCTGCCCCACCCCGCCGCCCCTCCCCAGGTCACCAATGTGAAGGTGGGGGGGGGGGGTGCATGCTCACTGGGAGGAGAGCTTTAAGGTAGAGACCACGTCCAGTGCAAGTTTTTTTTTAAGGGCAGAGCCCAGACCGTGCAGAGTTTATATCTGTGAATTTCACGAGGCAACATTTTAAAATGCATTTATTCACTCTTCGTTTAGATTTTATGAAAAAGGTGCACACATTTTGAGAGGCATTGAGAAGCCTATTGATTTTACGTGCGCTAACTAGCAATTTTCTTCTTATCAAAGATGTTTATTGAAACGTGATGCTTTAATTTCTTAAAGCAATGCCATATTTTAATCAGATCCACACAGCTCTTAATTCAGGAGCCAGAAAGTGAGTAAGGAAAATGTTCTTTGGAAAGCAGACATTAACATTTCTATTGCTTTCATCTCTTTTCTGTAACAAAGGCAGCCATGTTGATGGAGACCCTTGGGGGGGGGGGTTCAAGGTGCACGGATGCCTCCCATCCAAACGCCCTTCCTCTGTCTGGGGATTTGTCTGCCCCGTGAGTTTTGGAGGAGGGAGGAAATAGTAGAAGCTGAGTCAGCAGAGTCTCATTTTCCAGATGTACCTGTAGCTGCCTGTGGACCCCTGACCTCGCTTCTTCTAAGTCACTGGTTCCCAACCAGGGGCGATTTTGCCCCCACGAGTCCTGTGGCAATGTCAGCAGACCCTTGATGGTCACGATCAGGAGGGAGCGAGCTACTGGCATCTGGTTCGGAGAGGACAGGAGTGCTGCCAACATCCTACGATGCTCAGAATGTCCTCACAATGAAGAATTATGTGCCCCAAATGTCTTACAGTGCCGAGATCGAGAAGCCCTGCAGTACGGGGGGCCAGTGAAGTCAAGAATTGGGGATCTCAGGTCCATTCTGATGGCAGGTCACCGGGTGTCCAGCACAGTGATGGGATCGGGGCCTCTGGTCTCCAGGGTCCGGTGCTGGTGTTGGTGGGACCGGCGGGGGTGTTCAGTGATGCTGGCGGTGGCGTCCACTCTGCACTGGTTTTCTGACTTTCTTTTGTCCTGGGTCTTGACTTCTGGGCCTTTTCCCACTGTTTCTGGTGTCCTGGGATGTCCCTCAAGTGTAGTGACTCATGGGAAGGACTCAGGACTCAGGGGCAGTTTGTTACAGTGAAAAGACATCCAGCAGAGTTACTGAAGTGGGGAGAGGCACCAGGAAAATTCTGGAGGAGACGGGGCACCGGCTTCCAAAGTCCTCCCCATGTAATTGCTCAGGATCCGCTCATGCCACTCAGCCCTGATCTGTGTGATGGATGTGCAGCGTCCCAGGCTGGAACAGCCCGCTTGAGTCTCAGAGGCCACGGCTTTTAGGGTGCACATGGGCACACACGACCAGAGGCGAGCTGGCGACCATCGTCAATCACACTGATGGTATGGACAAGCCAGGAAGGCTTGGGCAACATGTTTCCGGGCCCCTGGTGTATAAGCAGCCTTATTAATGAGCAGCATAGGGAAAACTCCAAGGGCGAAGGCCAAGGTCAGTTATGCAAGCAGGCCCCCTTGGAAGATTCGGGAGATGAGCGAATTCGGGAGAGGGCTTCCGTTTCCCACATTTTGCCGTCATCGGTGGCCTCTCGGCCAGGCCCTTGTGCTTCAGTCCGACAGGGTTGGTTGCTGGTGCTCTCAGCCAACGAGCAGGAGCTGGCTTGTGCATGATGTCGTTCACAAAATCACACCCAAGGCCACTTTTGTGCTTTGCATTGATTGTATGTGTGCGTACATGTATGTTATTTCAAATCGGTATCTTTATCACTTCCGTCAAAAGTGAGCTCTTTGAAGGCTGCACTGGAGATTATACATGAGCCAATGGGGAGGGTGGAATAGGGAATTCCATTTACCTCCCTGGGGCTCTCAAAATTTTGTATTTAAAATACTTTTTTTTCTTTTTTTAGAGAGAGAGAGAGAGAGCATGAGCAGGGGGAGGGGCAGAGGGTGGGAGAGAATTTGATTTTTAAAGATTTATTTATTTTAGAGAGAGAGTGGGGGAAGGGAGAGAGGGAAAGGGAGAGAGAGAATCTCATGCAGACTCCTCACAGCACAGAGCCTGACACAGGGCTCAATCCCATGACCCTGAGATCATGACCTGAGCCGAAACCAAGAGTTGGTTGCTTAACCCACTGAGCCACGTAGGTGCCCCATAGACTAGAGCCAGCAGACCTGCACAGATGTTACTCATATCACACTTAGACCCTTGTCGCTGTACAGCCCTGTGCCTCCGGGCGCCTTTAGCTCTTGTGTCTGGGTGTCAGAGCATGTTCTAGGCTGCTTCAGGGGTTAATGTTGCTGTGGTCTGAGGCATCCTGGTTTTCTTATGTGCGTCCTAACTGTGTGTATGGTGCAGATCATAATCTCCGAGGAAAGCAGCATTAGCACTCGCAATAGTGAAAGAGTTCAGTATGAGATGTTCGGCCATGGCTGGGGTGTGTTTGTCCGAATTTCTCCCACACCGGGCTCCTCTCTCACCTTCCAAGCCATTGAAGATGACAAGGAGACTACTCTGAAAATACTTTCCCCCCCTTTTTTTCAGATTATAAAAGTAATTCTGAATTATTAAAAATATAAAAACACAGGAAAATGTGAGATTGATCATAAAAATAATTTGTAATTCCATTATTCAGAGAATTGCTACGATTTTGGTGCATAATATTCCTGCCTACTTTGAAGGCATATAGATGGGGATGCTATGTGTGCATATGTATGTACACACATATGTGCCCGCACACATATGTGCCCGCACACATATGTGCCTAGGACTATGCATCCATGTAGTTGTACCTAATATATCATTTACATCATTTGGTTCCTGTTGATGTCCTTCTGTGATGTGCTTTTCATTTATCTTATTGAAACTACATCAACATTACATATTCATCTACATCGTTGAAGAATGTTATCTGGCCTCATGAGTCTCCCTCCCATGACTGTGTCACAGTTAGAAGTCCTGGTATTGGACATACAGCTATTTGTATGTTTTATGTCACATGTCATGCTGTGATGACAATCTTTCATTGAATCCCTGTGCACATATGATGTTCCCTCAAGATGATGTTCTTATCAGGGGGATTTCTGAGTTAAAGGATATGCACCTTTTTTTCAATCAAAACTTATGGCCAGTTGTCCTGCATAGAAGTTGTTCCACATTTCACAGAGGGCCCGTGTCCTCATCTGTTTCCCAATTTTAGTGATGAGCACATGCGTGCGCAGAAATGACTTCTCATTATAATTAAAATGTGAAATAATTTTGACTAGGAAGGAACCGCCAGAAAACTTTTACGTGAACTGCATTGGCTTCTCCTTCAATCAGGATGTCAGCCTGTTCAAAGTTACCAAATATGAAGAAGCAAACAAAACAAGCTGGTGTCTTGACCCTAGAGAAGCTGTTAGCGTGGATGATCGCCTGACTTCCCAGACCTTTGTGTCCAGGACTCAGGTCCTCCTGCTGGAAGCCTGCGTCCTGTGGGCACCGAGTGGGCCAGGTGTGGGCCACAATGCAGGCAGGGTCTACATGGCCAGCCCCTGGGGCTGGAGTTGGGTTCTGGTTGGTGGGGCACCTCTCAAGTTCTCACTGAATCTCAGGGGGTCGTCTCAGTTGGTGTGTTTTTCACCCTGGGCAGGACCGATTTTCAGGGCTCACGGAGACTTTTTCTTCATGTGCAGGAGAAGTAATTTGTTCTCCAGATTTTGATTATGTCACGCTTATTCCTTTTCTAATTATCCCTTATTTGTTCAATATAAGATAATAAATTCTGACAAACAATCAGCGAATGGGCACCAAGTGATGTGCTTCATTTTAATTGGCTTGCTTTTTTTTCTTCTCTGCTAAATTATAGCCCATCAGCATGAGGTTCCCTGTGGTGAACAGCTAATAATATGCCCAGGTGCAGCCAATTTTACTTCCTAAATAAGAAATAATAGCTACGGATCCCCCAAATGTGAAGTGGAAAAGTGGGCTGTAATATCTCTTCTCAGCGGTGTGCAGGCTAGGGCAAGCTTTACATCCCAATCTCTATTCTAACAATCTCCCTTTAAAAATGTGATTGCAATTAATTTGCAATACACTGATGAGTTAAAAACTATGGCCTTCATTGATGCGCAGAAGGCTTTCTTAGAGACATCTGAGAAATCTCTTATTTACGTGAGCCCTAGATTTCACAATAAAAACAACTTGTTTAAGAATTGAGAATATGAAAGTACTGTAGGTAAATACAAATGAAAATTTCCCTGTTAAAAAACCCAATTAAACAAAATTCCACTATGTTTATTTTCCAAAATGGCGCTAGGAAATGGTGTTGCACTGGTGCTCCAACCCCAGGCAGACTTACCCAATGGGATGCCAGTTGTTGGGATTCTTTCCTCTTGCCATTTGACACTAGTAATACTTATTGTTACTTAGAGACACTGTAATGGTTTTTACTTAGCTATAATGGGGTGAAGGTAGATGTGTTCAATTTTTTCTAGATTAATTTTATTATTTCTTAAGCACCTGACCATGGAAGCACAGCTTCCAGTAAATCTAAGCATCTTCTTTCCAAGGATGGATTCACAGGCATTTTATCTACTGTGACTTCTAAGTTATTTTCATGGCCATGGGGCCACAGACACTCTTGAGACACCCCCCCTTCCTCCAAAAAATATATGGGAAAGGTCACAAAGGAAAGAGATTACAGATCCTTATCTTAGTTCTCCAGTGCTGTAAGCAGAATTATGGATGAGGGGCGCCTGCATGGCTCAGTCGGTTAAGTGTCTGACTTGATTTCAGCTCAGGTCATGGTCTCAGGGTCCTGGGATTGAGCCCCACTTCGGGCTCCATGCTCAGCAGGGAGTCTGGTTAAGACTCTCTCTCCCAATGCCCCTCCTCCTCTCTCTAAAATAAATAAATAAATGTCTAGGGAAAAAAATTACAGATGAGAAAGCTAAAATGAAGACAATAATGTGTGTTGCTGACCGCTTCCTTCCTTATCTACAGCAACGTTCTGGCTCGGTGACTATTTTCCACATGTCCTTGTTCCCTTGTAGGCCACCTCCACACTGCAGCCAAAGAGATTATCAGAATCTATTCAAAGTATCCATTGCTGTGAAACAAACATTTCCATACTTGGTGGCTTAAAATAACTACCATTTACTTTGTTCATGGGCAGGAGATTTTGGATAGGGCTCAGTAGAGCAGCTCACCTCTCCTCCAGGTGTGTGGACCTCAGCTCTAATGGCATGAATGACCAGCAGGATGGAAATCTACTCTCTCCTTGGGGCAAGGCTGATTTGGAAACTGGCAGAGACTTTTCTCATGCACGGGATGTCCTCTCTGTCTTTAGCTCATCGCCTTGGGTCCTCTCCCCATGGTGTGGCTCTTGCTTTGGCTCTCTTGCAGTAGTTAGACTTCTTATGTAGTGGTCAGGGCTCCCAGAGAGAGTGAGCCCAGTGACTAGGCTGAAGCTGCAAGGCTTCTTTTTTTTTTTTTTTTTTTTAAAGATTTTATTTATTTATTTGTCAGAGAGAGAGTGAGAGAGAGATCACAAGTGGGCAGAGAGGCAGGCAGAGGCAGAGGGAGAAGCAGGCTCCCCGCCAAGCAAGGAGCCCGATGCGGGACTCGATCCCAGGACCCTGGGATCATGACCTGAGCCGAAGGCAGCCGCTTAACCAACTGAGCCACCCAGGCGTCCCAAGCTGCAAGGCTTCTTATAACCTGGCCTTGGAAACCCCACTACTTGGCATCCACCAAATTCTCGTGGTTAAGCAGATCATTAAGTTCAACTTGGATTCAAAGAGAGGAATTAGACTCCAGCTCTCAATGAGAAGTATAGCAAAGAATTTGGATCTGTCTCTAATTCCTCACAAAAAATATGATGGATCTTTCCAGTCTACCTTAAAACACTTCAGCACTTCCCAGTGCTTTTCAGATAAAATCCAGTACTGGTTTGGAGCACCCTGTATGTTTCTGTTGACCAGGCTTATCCAACCTGAGAATCATGGTTCTCAGAGCCTCTCCCAGGGTCTGCTCTCTCTATTTTAATATGTCAACTTTCTGGCATTTCCTTGAACTATAGTGGTTTTTCCCACCTCAAGTTCTTCTCTTTCTACATTGTCTGGCTAAAGCTACAGTATCTTCCAGTATCTATGTATCTTCCAGTATCTTCCAGTATCAACCAAATGTCACTTGGTTGGGGAAGCCCTCATTGATCCCCGGAGTATAGTCAGATGCCTCTGTCCTGTCCTTTCCTAGCACTTAGTATTAAATGTTAATCGTGTAATCTGGTACTTGCATACCTCAGTGAAATGAAATCCTCATTAGGCTAGGGGTTTTTTAATACTGTTCTGTACTATTTCTACAGCACCTAGCCCAGTGTCTTGCACACAGTAGGCATCTAATAAATATTTATGAAGTGAGTCAATATCGTATGAGCCTAAATGCAGAAATAGTGCTTACCTATACATCCCACATTACACCAATTCCATGAGACATTTGTCCCCTAAGATACTGTGGACCTGCGCCATCCAGTGGGGTGGCCATGGGCACATGCGATGTCATACAGGACCCCAGACATGGGGCTGGTCTGAACTGAGAGTGCCCAAAGAGTGAACTACATACTGCATTCCCCAATAAAAAATAATATAAATGTTCTCATTAATAACATCCTATACAGACTACATGTTGAAATGATAATAGTTTTGATATCTTGGATTAATGAAATCTATTATTAAAATCCATTCCACCTGCTTCTTTTTACATGTTTAGGATGACTTTCTTAAAATCTAAAATCACATGCATGGCTCTCATTTGGGGATCGTGTTATATTTCCATTGGACAAGGCTGCCCTAGACAGAGGGTTCTGTGGTGAAATATGCTTGAAGAAATGCTACAAAAGGTCTTCCCTTTTAGAAGGTTTATAATGAATGTATCAAAGGTGCTGAGGAGTCCTGCAGCAAGACACCTGTTACTTTAAGCCAATGTTTTTGGAAGGGATTTGACCATGCATGGGATCCATTCTTTTTAGCACCCCATATATTCATCCTCCATGAAACACACTTTGGGAAACATGCTCAGGCCCCTGTCACCAGAATGCCTGGCTCTGCGGTGATGGATGTGGCTCACATAATACTGAATCTCATTGCAAAAATTAGAAGCAGAGCCTACTGAAAGCCTCCTCATTGGTGGTAGGAGGTGGAGTGGGGGACGCTCAAGAGAAGGCCAGATTTAGGGACTCTTCCAGAATCGCACAACTCCTCTTACAAAGCCACATAAAACACGCGTGTTCCCCTGGGTGCTGTAAGTCATGCCCACTCGTATGGACAAAGACTTACCAGCCCCAGAGTTTTGAACAGCCCACAGTGGGCTCGTGGCAGAGGTCTGGGTCATTTTTGTTTGTTTGTTTACTTTATTTATCTAGTTTGCTTTAGTTTGCCAAAGAGGCAAACCTAAGTTGTAACATGCAACTTCCGATATATAATGTGTATGGAGAGGCGTGTCCAAGGGATGGGGAGGAGAAGGAATAAAGGTAGACAGTGTCAGGGTCAAAGTGCCATATTGTCCTGTAGTTTCCTTGAACTGGCTGCCAGAAATGTGTGCATTTTATTCTACCGTCAATAATGGATATTTTCTCACTGGGCATTCCACATTTTGTTCTTGATGGGAGAGACAAGAGATGTAAATGAGCCATTTCTTGACACAGAATCCTCAAGATTGCCATTTGAACTGGGTCCTCTGCCTCATTTTTGTTTTAAAGGTGTTTAGGCCTCATGAATTTGTGTTCCGCAGCTCTCTGAACCTGGGAAATCATCCATCTCCCCATAAAGAAGAGCTGTAGCATCTTAGAAATTAATCCCCAGATCACTGTAACACTCTTTGATGGACTGTTACTAGAATGATCTTAATGTGAGAGCACAGAATGATAAGAATTCCAACCAGAGCTTGAGACAGTCTTGACAATCTCACCACTTTCTGCCCATCCTGGAACTAGCCTTTCCCAATAAGGGCAGCCCGCCCTTTGCCAGAGCCTGTCCTTGCCTCCCTTGCCTACCTGATTTCAATAAAGTGTTTCCATTTTAGAGCTCTCCTCTTCAATCAGCATCTCCAATGTCACTTTCATCCCCTTCCCCAAGATTTTTCTTTTTCACTGTTTTTTTTCTCATGGAGGTTCGGCTCCCCTCCCCGTTATGTGATTAGAAAGAACGTTGCACTGTGTTATTCTACCTGGAGCAGAGATACAAATCATTTCCTATAAGCGTAAATCTTTATTGCCATCCTTCCTATAAATCGTAAATAACCTTAGACCAAGTTTCATCCCACATAAGAAGGAGGAAAGCCAGGCAGAATATAATAAAAAGGTATTAATTGATAACTAACCAGGTGTCCTATCTCACTTCAGTATAAATTTTATGACAATTTCGTGTAATTACTTCTCCTGGCATTGAAAATTCCATATGATGTGCATATTTTAACTCATTCTAGCCCCAACTGAAAAGAAAACATTGATTTAGAAATCCAAAGTGATTTATCATATTTAAAATATTTTACACAGAAAGAACATGAGAATTTCACTGGGTGTGGAAGCAGTGGTAGCTTCTAGAACTAGTAACCTCCATTTAAGGAAGGAGGGAAGAAAAGGTGGCCAGGTTCTCTCATAACCAAAATGGTTGCATCATTTAAGAAAACCACAAACTTAAATTCTTCATACATGAAGTTGTTATTTAAATTTGCCAACAAATAAAATAAATCAGCATTACTCAAATTATGTTCCATTAAACCCTTCTTTGGGAGAATTTGTAATTTGTGCATTTGACTACAGACTTTGATGGTCAACAGATTTGAAAAATACTTCTTAGCAGAGATCTCTCGTTGAGAGTGCAATGCATCAAACATAGTACAAGTGCTGAGATTTTATAGTAAAAATAACTTTTGCACTTTATCTAACTTGTATTTTCCACAACCTGTTTGGGCACAAAACAATTTATTTTGAGCCACATTTCTTATTTTTCCTTAGAATACCAGTTTGAGAAATGCTAAAATATATAGTGATGGTGTGCGTGTGTGTGTGTGTGTGTGTGTGTGTGTGTGTGTGTGTGTGAGATGGGCTGGTGTCTTTTTTGTTACTCAGCTCAGTAGACCCAGCTATTTCTCCCTAATTTTATTGAATGCGTTGGATTTCAATATTTTGTTCTCCTTTCCTGCCTGAAATATGATTTTAAAATATCCAGTCTTTACATCTAACTCCATTGAAAAGTACTTCTATGGCAGTCCGAAATTATAGCAATGAAACATAATGCAACGTCAGGAGGTTTTTAGGATAATTCTTTTTCTGCTGTTGACACAAAAATCTGTCTTTCAAGTTCATTATGATTGTTTCTATGTCATAATCAGTCTCTCTCTACCAGTTGTAGTGCCTTTTAGAGTTGATACTTCTCTCTTCTGAAAAACTCCCAGTTGAGGGCTCTAGCTAGAGGGCAAGAAGGAATGCAACTCCGGGCCCTCTGTAAGTCCCCAGGTGAAAGCCCTACTTTCCTGCCTGTCCCTCCAGCCGCTACCATCAGCCTCCATGAAGTCATCTTGGCCATAGTCCTTTGGGCCAACTTCCTACTCCACCTGGGATAGCGCACAGTGGGTGGGGACATTTTAACCATGCTCTTGCTGTCCTTTTGCCCTTGAAATCCCTAGAAAGATGAAAGTTATTTTTTTAGAGCAGTGCAGAATTAAGCAGGACTGTGTTGTATAGGAAAGTAAGTTATGAATAACTTGAAACACATTTTTTGAATACGATGTTCTTTGCGGACTTCCTGTAACTGATTGGAATCATTTATCTTGCTGTGATTTCATAGCGCAAGCATCATTGTGATTGTTGTTCTTTGCTGATTTAAGTGAAATATAATTGTACTCTGAAAAAAATGAAGAAAATTGTGAAGTTGGTTCATTTAAACAGCTACCTAGGTACATGTGTGGGGATTATTGATATCACCTAAGTGGAAGAAAGTGACACAGTGCCAGACCAAACACAGAGCAGGGGACATTAGTCCTTTGGAGGCTAAAGGTGCATTTGATGGGAATTGTGACCAGACCCAGAGAAATGGTCTCCTCTGCAGCTACAGCACGCATCACACCTGGCCATCTCAAGGCTGCGTGACCTTGGGAAAGTTCTTAACTCTTAACTTGGAGTTGTCCTAGATGGGAGGATGAATTCAACCCAGAGCCAAGTTCAGCCAGCTGGAATATTTGTGTTTGGTGTATACACTGTTGGCCTGTATGATCCTTGAAAGCCTATTTTGAATAATTGGCAACATTTAAGATGGTAAGGGTACCATAAATCTAGATTCCCATCTCCTCTTGAAAAACTAATTCTGGCATTGCAGACTCCTGTTTCTATGGGTCAGGAGCTGGCTGTGGCTGCAGTGACCTGCTCTCTGGTTCATCAATGTCGTCAATACTTCCACCACCCCCAGTGTCACCAGTTATATTCATGCTGTGTGCTATTTGCTTATAGTAATTTAGAATTATTAAATGGTGGTACCCACATTTCTATCCAAAATAAAATATTTGTTTCCAAGAAAAATAAGATACGCCCTATTGCCTCATGGAAGTAAAGAGTATGTATTTAATATAATGGCAAAGTATATTTTAGTTTTTATTGATAATCCATCCAACTTTGCTCAGGTTTGCTAGCATCTTGGCCCCGGATGGCACTTGAGTTTGTGGCCTTTAGTTTAGAGCAGGGGTTGGTAAACTGTGGCTCACAGGCCACATTCACCTGCTTTTGTAAATAAAGTTTTATTGGAACATGCCTTACCTATTCATTTGTGTATTATCTATGATTGCTTTCACATCCCAGCGACAGACTTGAGTAGCCACAATAAAGACTATATATTTTATAAAGCCAAAAAATTTATTATTTGACCCTTTCTAGAAAAAGCTTGATGACTTTTTTTTTTTGAAACTTTAACTCTGAAATGTATAGAACTTGGAAGTCATCAACTTTTTAACAAGAAAAATGCTGAACAAACTGAAAAGTGATGGCTTTTCTTAGATCCAGCAGAGAATTGAAGGCATAGGGCAAACAGCCACTCTGAATTCTGGAGAGATAGGCCCAAACAGTGAATGACAGCTAAGGTCAGTTTACTAGGAGCAGAACTGGTTGGAATATTTAAGTGGTGAGTTTGACAAATTGCTGGCAGCTAAGTGTGGATGGCTAAAGAGGTAACATTTCCTGGATGCTCACATATACTTTCCTTGGCTTTGCCTCCAGGAATCTCATCAAATTCTCACATGGAGATCAGAGAAAACCCCCCTTTTTTTTGAGCATGGGGAGTGGAAAAACAACCATTTGAAATAAGCCCAGCACATTCTCTATAACAAAGCCTTGTCTTTTTTTTTTTAATTTAATTTAATTTTTTCAGAGTTCCAAGATTCATTGTTCATGCACCACACCCAGTGCTCCATGCAATACGTGCCCTCCTCAATACCCATCACCAGGCTCGCCCAACCCCCCGCCCCACTCCCCCAAAACCCTCAGTTTGTTTCTCAGAGTCCACAGTCTATCATGTTTCGTCTCCCCCTCTGATTTCCCCCAATTCACCCTTCCTTTCCGTCTCCCAATGTCTTCCGTATTTTTCCTTATGCTCCACATGTAAGTGAAACCATATGATAATTGACTTTCTCTGCTTGACTTATTTCACTCAGCATAATCTCTTCCAGTCTTGTCCATGTTGATACAAAAGTTGGGTATTCATCCTTTCTGATGGAGGCATAATATTCCATTGTATATATGGACCATATCTTCTTGATCCATTCGTCTGTTGAAGGGCATCTAGGCTCTTTCCACAGTTTGGCGATTGTGGCTATTGCTGCTATGAACATTGGTGTATGTGTGGCCCTTCTTTGCACTACATCTGTATATTTGGGGTAAATACCCAGTAGTGCAATTGCAGGATCATGGGGTAGCTCTATTTTTAATTTCTTCAGGAATCTCCACACTGTTTTCCAAAGTGGCTGCACCAACTTGCATTCCCACCAACAG
>CM052898.1:188428053-188502784 GCA_028534135.1 Potos flavus | reverse complement strand
GTTTGGCTATTGTGAGTATTGCTGCTGTGAACATTGGGGTACAGATGGCCCTTCTTTTCACTACATCTGTATCTTTGGGGTAAATACCTAGTAGTGCAATTGCTGGGTCATAGGATAGCTTAATTTCTTGAGGAATCTCCACGCTGTTTTCCAAAGTGGCTGCACCAACTTGCATTCCCACCAACAGTGGAAGAGGGTTCCCCTTTCTCCACATCCTCTCCAACATTTGTTGTCTCCTGCCTTGTTAATCTTTGCCATTCTAACTGGTGTAAGGTGGTACCTCAATGTGGTTTTGATTTGAATTTCCCTGATGGCTAATGATGATGAACATTTTTTCATGTGTCTGCTAGCCATTTCTATGTCTTCATTGGAGAAGTGTCTGTTCATGTCTTCTGCTCATTTTTGACATGATTATCTATTTTGGGTGTTGAGTTTATTTAGCAGGAATTGAACTACTGGGATTTTTTTGATTCTTGTATCAGTTATGGTGTGTTTCTCAAGGTACTTCTACATCCATGTGAGTGTAGAATTTATTGGCATAAATTGTTTATAGTATCTTTGTATTATCTTTTAAATACTTGTAGGAACCAGAGGCCTAATATTCCTAATATGGATACTTTGCATTTTTTTCTGTTTTTCTTGAACAGTTTTGCTAGAGTATTAAAGTTTTATTAATCTTTTCATAAAACCAACTTTCTACATTGTTGATTTTCTATATCTTTTTTTGTTTTTATTTTATTAATTTCTGCCCTATTTTTTTATTATTCTCTTACCTCTGCTTTAGTTTAATTTATTCTTTTTGTTGCTCATTAAGCTAGAAGCCTATGCTTTTTATTTTATAACATGTTTTTCCTATTTGAACAGGCAATTAAAGCTATATAGCACCCTCTAAGCACTACTTTCATTGCATTCCATACATTTTGATATGTTGTATTCATTATCATTCAATTTAAAATATTTTCTATTTTTCTCTCTGGTTTTTCTCTAGGTCACCACCCATTTAGAACTATGTTGTTTAGCTTCCAAATATTTGAGTATTTTTAAAGCTATCTTTTTATTATTGATTTTAATTTTAGTGTTTTGTTGTCAGAGAACATACTTTGTGTGAATTATTATAAATTTGAGTGGTTTTTAAATAAAATTTTTTTTTAATGTTTAATAAAAACAAGAATATGATTTATCTTGGCAAATGTTTCACATGCTTTTGGCAAGAATCTATATTATATAGTTTTTAAGTGGGATGTTAATTTTGTTAAATTGGTTGAGTGTTACTCAAATCTATATTTTTTTGAATTTTTGGTCTGCTTGTTTCATCAGTCATAAGGAGAGGCATAATTTCTCCACCATGAATGTAAGCTTAAAAAGCAGTTCTTCTCTTAGTTCTGTCAATTATTGCATCATCTGTTTTTTTTTTTTTTAAGATTTTATTTATTTATTTGACAGAGAGAGATCACAAGTAGGCAGAGAGGCAGGCAGAGAGAGAGGAGGAAGCAGGCTCCCTGCTGAGCAGAGAGCCCGATGTGGGGCTCGATCCCAGGACCCTGAGATCATGACCTGAGCTGAAGGCAGAGGCTTTAACCCACTGAGCCACCCAGGTGCCCCGCATCATATGTTTTGAAGCTTTTTTGTTAGGTGCAGACAAATTTAGGGTTGTTATTTATTCTTGACAGAGTAACTCTTCACATTAAGAAATATTCCTTTTTATCTCTGGTGTTACAATTTTCTTGAATTATTCTATGTCTGATATAAATATAGTCATCTAGATTTATGATGCATGGTGATTCAGTGGTAGGTTGTTTTTCAACATTTTATTTTCAACCATTTATCTTGTACGTGTATGTTCTAAGTGTTTTTCTCATAAGAAGCATACATTTGGGTTTGGCTTTTTAAATCTGATCTTTAAGTGGTGTTTAGTCCATTTATATTTAATGTAATTATCAATTCAATTGTATTTAAGTCTTTCATCTTGGTATATGTTTCTCTTTCATATTTCCTGACTTATTTTGAATGATCAAGAAATTATTTAACTTTATTAACTTTTTTGGGTTGCTGTTTTAGAGTGGTTGATCAAAATTTATTTCTTCTACTGAAGATATCAGAAAAAGTTTCAATTTATAATTAATGTAATTTCAAGTGAGTGGTTAAGGCAGTGATCAAATTTGGTACAATTTCTGTCAAGTTTTTTTCATAAATGAGCCATCAGATTTTAGGGCATTTCAAGATTTCCTTGTACAACTAATTTTAAATACTCAGTTTTTCACTGATGTCCTTGTAGTGACATGAGTTTTGTGTTATGTTTTGTGTTTGTAGATATCATTATTTTGTGTCAAATCAGCTAGAAATTTGTGTATTTTAAAATATCCATTATTATGTTATTTTTAGAGGTTTGTAGAAACTACAATACATATCTTTAACTGAGGATCATCTCATTCAAATTATATTAAACTCTTTTTAAAAAGTAGGAACCTCATGATTTTATAATTCCATTCCTCCCCCTCACCCCTGAGCTCTTTTATTCCTCTGTGTTCTATAAACTCCACATGTTACTATTTTTGTTTTAAACATTTGCAGCTAAGTCTATGTATTATATACATATATAATATATTAAATACACACATATATTGCATACATACAAACACACACATATTAAAAATAATAAATGAGTCCTTTGTTTTTAACCATATATTGCATTTCCTGTATTTTCATTTTTTTCATGCAGACTGGAGCTCCTGTGTGGTATCACATCCCTTCACCCTTAGGAAATTCTTTTAGTATTTTTTGTAACGTGGGTTTTCTTGCTGTAAAAATCTCTGAGTTTTTCTATGGCCAAAAATGTCTTTATTTAGCTCTCATGTTTGATGCATACTTAGGCTATATATAGAATTCTATATTGGCTGCTTTTTCTTTTTTTTCTTTCAGCACTTTGAAAATTCCATTCCATGATGAGAAATTAAACCATCGTTCTTTTCATGCTTCCTCTGCAGATGACATGGGCTACTTTTAAGAGTTCCTTTTCATTTTCCAATTTGCCTCTGATGTATGAGGTGTAATTTAAAAAATGATTAAAAATTTAATTAAAAAACTAAAAAAATGTTCATGGTTTGCTGGGCTTTTTGGATATGTATGCTGATGTATTTCATCAATTTAAAAATTATTGAACAATTGTTTCTGAAAATATTTTTTCTTCTATATCTTTCTCCTCTCCATCTGGGATTCTAGTTATTTATACTGCTTGATAGTATATAACAGGTCTGGATGCTTTGTTTCATTTGATTCTTTTTTTCACTTTTTATTCTCCTTATGTTTCAGTTTGGATGGTGTCTGTTGGCCCACCTTTGATTTCACTGATTCTTTCCTCTACTATACCCAGTCTGCTAGTAAACCCATCAACTGAATTCTTCCTCTCTGTTATATAATTTCACTCTAATAGTTGCATTTGATCTTTGTCTTTGCCGTTTCCCTCTCCGTGCTGGAATTCCTTATCTGTTCACACGTCAACATTTTCCTCTAGATCCTTCATAGTAATTACTTTAAAATCCCTGAATGATAATTCAAACATCTGGGCCATTGCCACATTCGCTACTGTGACCTGTTTCCTCTTAAATTCAGAGCGCATTTTTTTCACTTTGTGTATCTTGTGATTTTTATTTTACGATAAGCATTGTTGTGGGGTAAGGGATAGTTACCTCCTGAGAAGGACTTGCCACTCTGTCAGGCTGATGGTGTGAGGCTGAGCCAGGGCAGCAGTAGCTGAGCTGGTCCTGGACTCAGCTGCCGAGCTGGAGTCTTTAGGTGATGCGGTTCACCTGTCGTGAAGGTGGGGCTGAAACTGCCTTCAGAAGGGCCTGGGATCTGAGCACCAGCCAGATTCTTTAGATCTCTTCATGCTTTGCGGGGCCAGCCACCAGCTCTCTAAACTATGGGAATTCTCTTTCTGCTTTATAGCCTGCCTGCCAGCTTTTTGAATTTCTGGAGCTTTCTCTTTGCTCTCTAGACCCATTCCTGGCTTTGTGCGTATGGGGAAATCTCTTTTTACCTTATAGTACTGCTCTCAGAGCCATTTCAGCATACTTGGTGAATGTCTAGGTATCTTTGCAGGATTTGTCTCAATCCCCCTGCTATTCTCCCAGGTTTTGGCATTTATTTTGTTTGCTAAATATATTCTTAACTCCTTGCTTTCCTACTATAAACTTCCCTTTGATATTTGTTCATTATTTATTAATAAATATTATATGTTTTATTTTTATATCTTGAATTTATGATACTTTGCTATGTTGATATCTTAAATCCAGATTGGAAGGAGGGACCTAAAAAGAGAAGCAAATAAGTGTGTGGTGGGCGGATGAGAGAAAAGTTTCATAAACTTTATCTAAAGAGGTCATTTATCATTTATACAGAACTTAAGCTTTTGAAAAATATTATACGGTACTAATGCAAAGTGGGTGTACCAGAGGTCTGCCAGAGAAACAGAATCAGTAGGACAGATAGACATAGGTGGGTTGATAAATGATAGGTAGATGAATGGATTTCAAGGTATTGGCTCACACACAAAAACAACTGGAGTTGGGATGAACAAGTCTGAAATCTATAGGGCAGGTCAAGGGCTGACTAGAAACTCTGGGGCAAGAGCTGATATGGTCCACAGTCAGAATTTCCCCTTCTGCAGGGAAACCCCAGTTCTGTTCTTAAGGCCTTTCAACTGGTTAGGTAATGTCGACTCAGATTATCCAAGGTCATCTCCTTTACTTAAAATCAGTTGATTGCTGATGTGAACCACATCTTCAGAATACCTTCATAGCACTATCTAGACTAGGCTTTGACTCAACAACTTGGTGCTACTGCCTAGTTATAACTTGATGCATAAAAGGGACTGTCATAGTGGTAAAGGGCATATTGCGCAATATGGTACAGCACATGCTAACGAATTATCTTTAAGGAAGAAAATAAAAATAATCAAGCAAATGAAAGGGTTCTTAATTCATTCGTCATCCTATGGGAGGCATGCTTGGGTGGGTATCCTGGACAGTGGGTAGGCCCGCATCCAATGGAGGGGCCCCTCCGCATCCCCGATTGTCCTTGGTTATGAACCTGAAAGAAATCCTAGTAAACAGGGAGACAAGCATGTCATCTGCCTTTAGGCATCAGCTGTGACTGGAGTTGTCAGGGAGAGCCAGCTGCCCGGCACCTAGAGACTCAGGGGCCCATGGGAAGGTGCTGTCCCTCCTGTGAGGGGGAAAGAAGTCTTATTCAGATGCAGCCCCTTATGGCAGCAGAAAGGGGGTTCCTGCTTCCAGTTGGCTTACCATCCAGGCTAGCTCGAGCAAACTCCCAAGGCCACCTCGGATCATTCTGCTCATTGCACCCACTCTATGGAGTGTGCATCAAAATGTTAACAGAAGGCATTTTGTTTTTGCAAAATATCATTATGTGATAATGGGTCATTTTTTTCTACCTTTCCGTATTAAGGAAGTTCTTATAGTATGACTATTTTGATTTTATAATTAAGTGAAGACAACTGTTAACATTTTGAATAAACAAGGAAATGAGTTTACACTCCATAAGGAAGAAAATAGAATTCTTAATATTCTGCTTTTTCTGTAGGTCTCCACCTATACTTATCATAAGCATCTTCTATGAAAGTACAGTGCTTTGTGGTAGCAGTGGCTCATGGAGACGACAAAGGACATCCTAAACCTTAAGAGAGCCCCCCCATGTGGGAAATGGGGCAGTTTCTGTGCTCAGGATATTAGAAACAATCCAAAGTCATTTTCTTTTTCAAGTAGAGCAGCCATCCTAAAAGAACCATATTCTCAAATACCTTGTACTTCAGTAAAGTTAACCTTATTAACTTTGCTAATGCGATCTCTTTGTTCTCCTTGCTTTATGGGAAACTGTCAAATTGGTGTAAAGTTTAGCTGAGAAATTCTGACACATGAAGAAGAGTTTGGCAGGGGAGGAAGGGGGTGGTACACATGCATTCTGCATCCTTTGCTGAACATTTCAGTCAAAAATAGTTTATGTATGAGATATGGAAAGAGAATAGGCAGAAAAAATAGTATTCTATATTATTAGGAATACTTGATCAAGAATTATAGTTCATAGAGAAGGAATTTTCATAAAAGTAACGAAAATATCTGAAAGGCTAAATTTTAACATTTTTGAAACTAGTATTTCTGGTAATTTTCAAATCAAATCAATTTAACAAGTAATATTCACTGAGTGCGTATGTTGTGACTGACACTGATCTAAGTGTCAGGAATAATAATACAGCAGTAAACAAAATATACCGACTCTTGCCCTTAAAGAGCTAATGCACCGGTGAGGAGAGACAGATGATGGACAGAATCAACAAATCAGTTTTAAAGTATTTTTAAAGAAATAAGGGAGGGAGATAAAAGCTGGGGAGGTATGGAGTTTGGTATAAAATGAGAATTATTTTAAGGGGGTGAAATAAAGGTCCTACTTACTACATTCCATGTAGTGGATCCTGTTGGTTTTGTGCACTCAATGTTGGGTAACCAATGAGAATGGCTCCACTGTCATGGGACTTCAATTTAGTCTCAATGTCCTCATGTCTCCTGAGCTCCGAAGGGGAGATGTCTGTGATCTTGCCACCCTTAGTGTTCGGTACTTTTCGGAGTGAATTATTATTGTTGTTGTTGTTGTTGTTTGGAGGAGAAGGGGAAGCAGACACAGAATCCTAGCTGTGTCCCAGGCACTAAGCCACATGGTCTCATTCCCATTTCCTGTCTTAGCAGTGGAGATGGGGATGTGAAGAAGTGAGCTCTTGAGAGCAAGGGCATTGTGGTTAATGGTGTTAGAAGACTGGGACGCTCATGTGATTGATCCCAAAGCCAGGGCCAACTCATCCAGGCACAGTAAGCACAGCATCTAGGGCCATGATGATTTTAAGGAAGAAAATAAATACAAATGAAAATATTTTAATTTCTTTTAAAGCCATCAAGAAAAATTGAACACAATCCCCCCTAGGTCATATTTGTCTTTTTATTGTGTTATATTAGTCACCATACAATACATCATTTGTATTTGATGTAGTGTTCCAAGATTCATTGTTTACGTTTAACACCCAGTGCTCCATGAAATACGTGCCCTCCTTCATACCCACCACCAGGCTCACCCATCCCCCCACTCCACTCCTCTCTAAAACCCTCAGTTTGTTTCTCAGAGTCCACAGTCTCTTGTGGGTCGTCTCCCCCTCCAGTTTCCTCCAATTCACTTTTCCTTTCCTTCTCCTAATGTCCTCGATGTTATTCCTTATGTCCCACAAGTAAGTGAAACCATATAATAATTGACTTTCTCTGCTTGACTTATTTTGCTCAGGATAATCTCCTCCAGTCCCATCCACGTTGATGCAAAAGTTGGGTATTCATCCTTTCTGATGGAGGCGTAATATTCCATTGTATATATGGGCCATATCTTCTTGATCCATTCATCCGTTGAAGGGCATCTTGGCTCTTTCCACAGTTTGGCGATTGTGGCCATTGTTGCTATGAACATTGGGGTACATGTGACCCTTCTTTTCACTACATCTGTATCTTTGGGGTAAATACCCAGTAGTGTAATTGCAGGATCATAGGGTAGCTCTATTTTTAATTTTTCGAGGAATCTCCACACTGTTTTCCATATTTGTCTTTATACTGATGCAGTCATAAAATATAATATAACAATTTTTTATGGAGGAAGGACTCATGAGTGTCCTGATGTGACATTGCCCACAGCCCCATGTCTTTCATAGTTCAATGGCCAACACCCCCTCCTTTTGTTTTGTTACTGTTCAGCATTTCTCCTTCATGATGAATAAAAGATGCTTGTGTGTATAGATTGGGAGCATCTTCAACCCATGCCCATGCCCATGCTTCCTTGTGTGCCATACAGGGATGTCTACAGAGGAGCATTGAGACCAAGATTGTCACCTTGCACAGTACGCAGCTCTAGGTAGTCGTGTGACATCTATCTATTAAATGGGTGAGGGGGTGCCTGAGTGGCTCAGTTGGTTGAGCATCGGACTCTTGGTTTTAGCTCAGGCCATGATCTCAGGATTGTGAGATCGAGCCCCTTATTGGGTTCCACACTCAGCAGTGGGGAGTCTGCTTGAAATTTTCTTCCTCTGCCCCTCCCCCTACCATGCTTACATTCTCTCTGTCAAATAAATAAATATTTTTAAAAATTATTAAAGAAATAAAAATAAATGGGTGAGTAAATAGTGAGTGAATGAATGCTCCGATGAATAAATGAATGCATGAATGAATGTGTAAATGGATAGGCAAATGAATAAATAAATGAATTACTGCATGAATGCCTATGCGAGTGAGTGAAATCTGCGATGCCAGGGTTGGTGGCAGTGGTGATGGTATTTCTTTTATTTCCTAGCTTTTTTTTTCAGAGGAATGTAGCATCCAATCACTGAATGTTTCAGACAATGAGGTGGTTTTAAAAAGCCTTCCATGCCACATAATGCATATTGCCTTGAACTGAAGAAATCATCTGGAACCTAGTTCAAAATAAATTTGCTAAATCCAGTGCATGATAAATTCAAATTACTTTTGAGCAGGGAAGAATGGACGCCAAGCCAAATTGTGATGCCCCTAAGCCTTGCGGGTCTTAAACTGTTGAGGAGCCATTGAGGGTCAGGGGTTCGGCCATTTCTGTCTTTTCATGGAGAACAGATTGCATAGACTTCCCTGGTTGCATTGGTAAGAGTTCCTTTTATTATTTTGACCTTCTCCGCAGGGCTGTGGACCCTGCCACCATCTCAGGACGTCCTCCCAGACACGGTGCTCTCCGGGCTCCAGCAGTGCCCCGCGCTTCTGCTCCGCCTCCTGAGGCACGTGCTCATGGCAGGCTTATTAGAAAACTTGGAGCCATGAAATTCAGGGCGATCCTAACATGTGAGTGTGGCGCAGGATGAAAGCTAAAGGACCCGTTTAGTGGGGGAAATAGAACTGGTTTTAACATCTGGACTTCGATGTCTACTATTTTGGTTTGAGAACTCACATTTTAGCTTTATTTAGGTGCCTTGCGTGCCTTCCCTCCCCACCCCAGCTTCTATTAGCTGGTGTGTAAACTTTATTTAAAAGGACCCCCCCCTTTGTTTAAAGATTTTATTTATTTATTGGAGAGAGAGGGAGCTGGAGCAGGGAGGAGGGGCAGAGGGAGAGGGAGAAGCAGTCTCCCTGTTGAACAGGGATCCGGATGCGGGGCTTGATCCTAGGACCCGGAAATCATGACCTGAGCCAAAGGCAGATGCTTAGCCAACAGAGCCACCCAGGTGCCCCTAAAAGGACACATGTTGTAGGCGTGTGCGCTGGGGGTGGGGACATGCATGTGTGGAGCTGACAGGGGGTCTAATGGTCCAATTTTCCAGTATAAGGTTGGAGCCTGAGGTTTTGGAGGAAGACCTAAATGTGGGTGAACGTGATTCAGTAGAATGTATTTTCCCTTTCTTAAAGTTAAATCTTTTCCTTTTTATATAACGTTAAATAACAATGTGAAGGAACCATGAGCTTCTACAGATAAGAAAATCTGGCTGGTGTTTTTGTACATCTTGAAGACCCCAAGGCACTGATTGCAAACATATGGCTGTTGATGATAATTCAGAAGCCATTTACAAGGTAGGGACAGCAATCGAGCTTTGTGGAAATAAATTCCAATTTAAATTGGGTATGTTCCTTATCCCAGAATGTTCCTTATGTGGGATTTATCTCTATGACAAGTGTCACAAGGCTTCTCCATGAACACATTAGCATCTTAGCATATTTTGGTGGGGACTGTCATCAGCCAGATGGCTGATATCCTGGATTGTGTAGAGGCGGGTAGATGACCTGTGGTCACCCCCCTGGCCACCGAGAGTTTATTACTTAGCTTATAAACGGCTTCTTCTTTCTATGAGAGTAGGACCTCCTCTCCCTTGTTCTCTTCTCCAAGTTTTGTGTCTTCTCATCTAATTTCCTCAGATGGCTGCTGAACTATCAGATGATATAAACCTCATTGGGGACATTGGTCATTCAGTCCTAGATGCCTAGCAGCCCTGGGACATGAGATCAGATATCCAAGGAGGAGAAGCCCATACCTTGGCTGGCAGAAGAGAACATATGTACAAAGGCTATACCCTTGGCTCCCTTGTCTTGTGTCTTCATGTTATAGTCTTAACAATATATGACCTTAAGTATTAATGAAAAGGTGCCACTTTGGAGTAATTTGCTTTAGGGAAGCAACGTTCACCTTGTCCTCTGCCCCTGCTCGCCCCACCCCTGCCTCCCTCCCCTTCAGCTTCCAGGTACCCACCTTGGAGGCATGGGAACCAACCGAATCAATATGGTACATCTTAATGCCAAGTAATTTCTCCCCCTAATGCTGTGTTAAAGTAAGCTTGCATATATTATGCATAAAATGTGGTCTCATGGGGGCACCTGGGTGGCTCAATTGGCTAAGCGTTTGCCTTAGGCTCAGATCATGATCCCATGTCCTGGGATCTTGAGCCCAAGCCCGTGTCTTGGGCTCCCTGCTCACCAGGGCGTCTGCTTCTCCGTCTACTTCTGCTCCTCCCCCTGCTTGTGCTCTCTCTCTGTCTCTCAAATTAATAAATAAAATCTTTAAAAGTAAAACAAAACAAAATGTGGTCTCATGTATTTTTAAGTCAAGGCACAAAACTTCGAGAAATTTGGTACCCACGACAGGACACTGGAGCCTCTTTCTCTGGCCGTTCCCATTACTGTCTTGGAGCTGTGGGAGTCCATCACGGTGCTTCCGACTCCTTCTGCCTCTCTCTTCCCTTCCCGCCAGAGCCAGCTCCCTACTTTTCTTTCCTATCAGGGTTCTATGACCTCAGACCTCTATCTGGCTGCCTTTCAGCTTCTGCCCGATCCATGTCTGCTGATAGTCTTTGTAGGCCACCCCTTCAGCCTGCCCGGGGCAGCAGGGTCAACATGCCCCACAGCACACACCCCTCCCCACTGACCTGTCTCAGGTCTGAACAGTCGCGGCCAAGGAAGCGAGTCCCATAGTGCAAGGCTTGACCTTCCTGAAGGAAACACTGGGGGCCAAGGAGATCAGGGAGCCTTTCTGGGTTTCTCAGGTGGGGCCAGGGAGCTGGAGGTTCCCCTGCATAGTCTGACCGCTATGACTTTGGATTCCATTCAGTTCCCCCCCTCCTTTTTCCCCTCCCAGGGGCTATTACTCTCCCTGTGTTATGTGCCATTTGTAGCGTAATCTCTATTTCCACCTGCCGACATAAGCTGTGACTCTCACCCTTGAGTAAGCCTTGAGAGCCAAATGCCTTCGTCCCACAAGAAAACCAGGAGAGAATTTCATGCTTTAGGGAGCACGTGAGCTTTAGGATGTGTCCTCGAGTGGGGTAATTTGGGAAACTGAGCACAGCCCGGTACTGAGTCTCCCCTTGGAGGCAGATAAACTAGGAGTGGATCCATGTCTGCCTTGCACCATGGGCCTGAGCTTGCGTAGTTTATTCAACCTCTCTGAGGTTATTTCTAAGAGACAATATCATATGCAAGGATGTGTGTGGTGATTAAAAGAAATAACACTACCAGTGGCTCCTGATACTATCAAGTACAACTTCCCTTTTGATAACAAATATTTTGGAATAGCCCTTTACCTCCTGGCATGAAATTTGTAAGTAATATTACCAACCCACGCACCATTGTTGTGTTCCTAGACCTCATATGCACAGCTATTCGATGAGGGGACAAACCTCTGGCCTCTCGTGTCTGAGCATCTATATAGTGAAATGTGTATTTCATGAAATAATATTCATGTTATCTTGTCTTTAGGTTATAATTCATTTTATTGAGTTTTTAATAGTTTTATTCAGGCATGATTTTCCTATCATTTCACTTCCTTCTACGTGTTCAACTCAATAATGTTTATATTTCCAGAGTTGTGAAACCATAACCAGAATCTAATGTTAGAACATTCCCATCAATCCCAAAAGAAACCCCATATGCATTAGTGATCTCTCCCCATCCCGTGCTCAGCTGTAGGCAACCACTAATCTACTTTTTATCCTGTAGATTTCTCTTCTTTGGACATGTCATGCAAATGGAATTGTATCATACCTGAGGCCTTTTATGTTTTGTTTTTCACTTTCCATAGTGTTTTTGAGGTGATATCAACACTTTGTTCCTTTTTATTGTCAAGTAGTATTCCATTGTGTGGCTATATTACATTTCGTTTATTTCTTCACAAGTTATAAGTGGTGATGCTATGAACATTTGTATACAAGTTTTTACAAGTGTTTAAACATTACTCGGGTAGGAAGGTAGTATCATTTATTGCTTTTCAAGAGTGCCACTGGTGTCTTTAAAAGATTGAAAGGCCTTCTGGAGAGTTCTGACCTGAAAAACACACAAATTGCCTTTAATTGACATGTGATCATGTTCTTGAAAAAAAAAAAATCACTACAAATTAGAACTGGGCACAAAATATTCATGTTCATAAACCCAAGAGAATTAGAGTCTAGGCTCTGATAATCATCAGGTCGTTCATCTATATAAATGCACAACAGGACATTGAAAGACTTGTGAGACTTGGTGCCATTATTTGCCAGGTGAGATTGGCCTGCACAATTAAGACCCCAAGAATTCCTGCTTCTCCCTCACCTAGGCAGCCACACCCGGGCCCCAGTCATAATAGAAACACGAAATCCCTATAGATCTCCAGAATGCTCCCCAGGATGATACTGCCCCATTGAGACTCTACTGATAGAACTCAAAAGTGTGGGCCTCTATTGACTGTTTCTCATGAGCCAGTCATCGTGTTCATGCTGTACATGTTCCTTCCATTTAGTCCTGACAATAATCCCATGAACTTGGGTAGTCCTAGAGGGAGAAGGGAGCAAAGTGTCTCCAAGGAGTTGGGTCTGTAGGAGGCAGGGCTGCTATAGTGCAGGGGACGTATTTGGCACTGACCCCATGTCCAAGAGTATGTCCACCACAGGACAAAGGAAAGCAGGGATGGTGAAGGAAGAGGGTGATGGGAGGCATGCCGAATGAGGAAGTCACCATGCTCCTTCCTTCCCGCTTGTCTGTGTGTGAGACTAGACCCGTTTCCTCAAGTTTACTCTGAAGATGACTTATTCAGCTTCTGAGAAGAACTTTAATGAGACAGGCTTACTGTAGTTTTCATTTCTCTTCCTCATGGGGAAATTTATGCTTCATAGTCTTTTTCCCCCTGCAGATAATTTATTTGAAAAGTATCCCAAGGCTATATGATCTCTCTGATATGAAGAATTTGAGAGGCAGGGAGGGGAGTTGTGGGGGGTGGAGGAGGGAAATGAAAAAAGATCGGATCGGGAAGGAGACAAACCATAAGAGACTCCTAAACTCACGAAACAAACTGAGGGTTGCTAGGGGGCAGGGGCGGGTAGGGATAGGGTGGCTGGGTTATGGCCATTGGGGAGGGTATGTGCTATGGTAAGTGCTGTGAAATATGTAAGCCTGATGATTCACAGACATGTACCCTGGGGCAAAGAATACATTATGTGTTAATAAAAAATTAAAAAATTAAAAAAAAAAAGAAAAAAAAAAAAGAAAAGTATCCTGAGGCACCTTGTTTCCGGTGTAACTGTGTATTTCCTTCTGACACAAGGTTTCAAGGGGGAAACACCATCAAAGATGTTTCGGGGTGATTTTGTTTTCCATCTTCGGGAAGCCTAACCAAATACATTTATTGTGGTAATCATTAAATGCCTGATATTTAAAAACAGATAGCAGGGCAGATTTGGGTAGACAAGAAGGCTGAGAATAGGGCAGTCCAGCCGTTCATTGTCTCATGCCACGTCTGGGCCTTGCAATCATAGCTTCAGCTCTTCATTCCAGCTCCTGGCTTGTCCAGTGGGATGCACTTTCACAGGAGGTTTTTTTGTTTTGCTTTTCCCATTTTTATAGGTCTGCTTTTAAGCATGCAACTGAAAACCGTGAGTTACCTAATCAGCTAGAGGTGTTCATCCACTAAGAAATTTTATATTAAATCTGTTACATTTTCTCCCAAATTTAGGTAATACCATCAATCTGGTAGAAGTTTGCCAATTCCTTGAATGGTCTTCTGTCGCTTTTCTAGCATGTATTACTAGGTCTCATAGTCTCAGTTGACTTTAAACAGGAAGACTAACCATCCTGGTTAACCAGGGACAAAGGAGGTAACCAGGATGCATGACTTTCAGTGCAAAAACCTGGACAATTCTGGGCAAACCTGGACACTGGTCACATTAGAAATGGTTTTGGCGAGCAAGAGTACCCAGGAAGCTTTGTCATTTTAAGGCATCATGCCCCTTCCTCCCCCATGACAACAGATTCTCTTCTACTTCCGTGTGAGCTTTTCCTGGGGAGAAGTCAGCCTGCCCAACATCCACTGGTCACTGCCTCCATATGCCAGATTCTTGACATGCTTTATTTTAGCCTCTCTCTCCTGTCTGTTGATGTTCAGCATGTGGGCTGCAGAAGTCCCACCACTGGGACCTCTGATGGTCCCTTTTCTAGGGCAGTGTGCAGTAAAAAATGAGGTTCCGCATGTATTGCAGTGAGGGATCCTATCCCCTTTTCCCTTCTCAGGCCATCAAGGTGACCTCTAGCAGCACTGGGGAGGAGAATACAGGGCTACGGCTTCCCACGCTCAGACACAGAGCTGAGCACCTGGTTTAAGATCGGTGTAATTCTGTTTAATTGTATTCAATTGCTTGCTCAGTCTCTGATCACTTTCTAACAAGCTGTTATTTTCAGAGGTAGTAGAAAAATCAGTTCAGGAAGAGAGGATGAAGTGAAGAAGTGAGTGGCGAGGAAGATTGTGCTTTCTCTGAGCGAGGGCGGTGTCTGGGGAGGGGTGTGCTACAAGATGTTGGAGGACATTGGAAAGTGCAAGCTTATGTTAGAGGAGTTGAGCCTCCCTTACGAAGAGAGGCTGATACGTGGAGAAAGTCAGCAAAATGGACAGATGGCTAGGATTGCTCAGTCTTTGCAAAAGTCAGCGAAGTCATTGTTCCTTCTAAGACTTTAGTTTTTTGAGCAGTTTTAGGTTCACAGCAAAATTAAGGGAAAGGTATAGAGATCTCTTCTATCCCCCTACCCCTACTGATACACAGCCTCCCCCTCTATCAACCACTATCAGCCCCACCTGAAGGTACATCTGTTACCAGTGATGACCTGGCACGGATATGTCATCATCACCCAGAGTCCACAGTTTACATCAAGTTCATTCTTAGTGTTGTGCATTCTGTGCGTTTGGACAAAAGGGTAATGACCAGTGCCCATCATTATAGTATCACACTGAGTAGTTTCATTGCCTTAAAAATCCTTTGTACTCCCTCTTCTCATCCCTCTACACCTACTCCAAAGGCTGGCATCTACTGAACTTTTTACTCTTCCATAGTTTTGTCTTTTCCAGAATGTCATGTAAGTTGCAATCATACAGTATGGAGACTTCTCATTGGCCTCTTTTGCTTAGTGATATGTGTGTAAGCTTCCTTTGTGTCTCTTCCTAGCTTGATCGTTTATTTCTCGATAGTGCTGAATCCTATCCGATTGTCTGGTGTACTAGTTTATCCTTTCACCACTGAAGGACATCTCATTTGCTTCCAAGTTTTGGCAATTATGATTGAAGTCACCTTTAAATAATGAAAAAAATATGTGAATTGAAATATTAAAAGTAATCTATGCCTGGATGTTATAAAACTTGAAATGTACACAAAGGATCTCAAATTCCAAGCTCCCTTCATGCATTTGCCACTGGTTCTGTTTCCCCCTAAGCAATATCAGTAATTCCCTGTACATGCCTTCCCATCTCCAAAAACAGAAACAACTACTTTAGTCTACTTGCTTTTGTCATTATTATGTTTCACAAAAGAACATCATCACTGTCGGGGGATCTAGGATATGAGCTAATCTTGAAACCAAAAAACAAGTAAATGAGAGAGAAAGGGAGAGAGAAAAGAAAACCATCTCATTGTGACAAAACCTCACCCCCCCATTTTATTAAGATGTAAACCATTTGAAGAAAAGGTAGAGGAAAATAGAGGAAATGAGGTGTCATCCACCAAACAAAAGCTGAAAGGTGACCATATACATTGTCTCAAATGACAGCCCAGAAAGCAGTGATCAATCACAGTGGACAGAGAGTTAGCAGAAACAGACTTAAATGAAAACAAGGCTGTTTATGTTCTTCCTAAGGCACCCTGCCCATGAGAAAATGGTGAAACAGCGTGTATTCAAAATATGTGCCTGAACACATTCTTGTAGGTTACACTTTGAAAGAATTTATGTTCCTCTGAAGAGGTCTGTTGCATGAGGGATGTGTTGCCACCAGGGGGCACTGGATGTGTGCACGGTTGGTCTTTCCATTGCAGATTGGTTACCACCATTAGCTCAGGTCAGTGGATGGGTGTGGGAATGGAGGTGACACCACCCAGGCTCTGGCCCAGCTCCTCATCAATCCAAAGGCTAAGCCCTTAATGTTTGTTGACTCATGATGCCTAGTGTGATCCCCATAAATAAAGAGGACTTAGTATAATGTTAACAATGGATCGACTGAACACATCCATGTCTTCACCTGGTTCAGTGTGGGTAGACGTCAGTGTCAAGGTGGTTGTGGATCTTCGCGGGAACATGGGGTTAAGAATCTGGAGCTGGCCAGAAATTTCTAGATCATGTCTCCCAAATTCCCACCCAATCCTGGAGTCTCCCCAAGGGCCATTTGCCTACCTGACTGCTTCTCTTCTAGTCATGCTCTGTGATCATCTAGGCAAATCTTACTTCACAGGGAGCTCATTCCATTGAGTGACAGAAAATCCTTCCTTGTATTGAGGCAACATGGGAGGATTCCCTGTGAGTTCTGCCCCTCGGCTCTGACATCTTCTCATCTTACTGGTCTAAGAGCAGTGGTGGATGATAGTTGTTGAGTTTAAAACACAGAAAATTTCGAAAGCACAAAAGACCTTAATAAGTAGTCAACAAAGTACTTAAATATTGTTGTGCTGCTCCATTTCAATAGATATCGTAATGACTTTTGTATGACTTGTATGTCCTGAATCGTATTTTATGCTTGCAGATTTTTGTCTGTTATGTAAATGAGACCATCAGGCCCCAGAACTACAACATGAGCTTCTAATGAGTGGTTTCTACACACATGGGGGAAACTCATCATTTCCTTTCTACTTCCTACTGATGCCCACAAAGAAAGAGGTATCAGCTTACAGTTCCATCTATACTTTATTGCAAAGTGGAAAAAAACCAGGATAATTTCCATGGTGAACACACACATACTCATTCTGTTAGCAATGAACTAATTTGTCAAATGTGCCACAGGAGAAATAAAGAAAAATAATAACTAAAAACAATCTTTTAGTATGATTTCCCAAAACTGGTAGTTCAAGCAATTCCAATTTGTTTTGGCTGTGTCAGGTAGATAATAAATAATTTTCTCTTCTTTTTTTAATTTTTTAAAGATTTTATTTGTTTATGACAGAGAAAGGTAGTGAGAGAGGGAACACAAGCACGGGGGAGCTGGAGAGGGAGAAGCAGGCTCCCCGCTGAGCAGGGAGCCCGATGTGGGGCTCGATCCCAAGATGCTGGGATCATGACCTGAGCCGAAGGCAGATGCTTAACGACTGAGCCACCCAGGCGCCCCTAATTTTCTCTTCTTGACTGTATGCTGATATCCAAGAGACAAGAAAGGGTAACAAATTGCTTGTTGTTGCCTTTATGTCAAAGAAAATGGGACCCATTCTAATATTTGATTTGCCTTAATTGATTGGCAGAAAGAGAAATAAAGAGAGAGGCTTCCTGCGATACCCAGTTTATGTTCCCCCTAGGAAAACCCCCCCACAGAGAAAGGGTCACACTGGGAATCCTCAAAATGGCGGCTGGGGAAGTCCGAAACCGGGTCCCTCTTATAGTCCGCGCCCCGGAAGAGCTGAAGAGGACATCAGGAGACGTGGCTAAGCACTGAGCAGAAGGTGCTCTGTAGCTGAAATCCCCAGGCTCACTTCTGCTCAGAGGAGAGCCTCCCAACATCACTTGCAGGAATCTCATTGCTAGGAATTCATGGTCAGATAGTGCATTATTCTCACTGGGAAAAAGAGGAGCCCTTGGAGGGTTGTCTGGAATAGAGCTCCCCTTTCTGCGAGGTGACCTGACCTTCCTGGGTGGGCGGGGAACTCGGTGCTCCTAAAGGGAAAAGTTGCTGGGTGCGTGCGTCTTGGCAAAGCTCAGGCTGAGCTGTGGACATCTTTGAAACATTGATTTTTCAAAGTGCATAACAAGAACCTAGAGAACTCTAGCAATGCAGACACCTAGATCTCTCGCACCACACACCACATGCATACACACACGTGCACACACACTCACGCACAGGCACAGAATCAGAGAGCCTTAGGAACGGACTAGGAAGATAAATTCAGGCTCCCTGCTGAAACTTCAAGACTCTGCCCTTGATCTTGTCTGCTGGTCAGGACTTGATTTCTTTTTTCTTATGTCATCTCATTGACCATTTAAAAACTAAACTCACATGTATATTTATGCATGTTTATATCCATATACATATATCTTTTTAAAAGATGCATATATGGGATTTGGGTAGCTTATAAGCCATGGGATAGCTCTACCTGCTTTTTAAAAATATAACAACAACAACAAAAAATAACCAAAAACACCTGCAATGCATTTATTCACATGGCTGCCATTACTGTCTGGGTAAATCATTTCTTCCCACTCATATTCCTATGCCGTCTAGTTCTCCCAAAGCTGTATTTTTTTTTCCTTTTTCTTGTTAATGTTTGGCTTTAAAATATATTTTTCTGTTAATAAATTTTCTTAATTCCTAAAAGAAATGAAATGCAATGTAGCATTTGTTGTCTCTCTCTCTCACTCTTTCTTTTGTTTCCCTCCCACAATAGAAAGTACTGAGAGGCACTCAGCTTGGTCATCTCCACTAGGGTACGGTCTTACTCACTTAGGTATTTGTTTATGATAAGCCTCGCATCCTAAACATGACTTTTGACTCTAGATCTACTGACATTCGGTTTAACTCGAGAACGTATGGATTCACTCTTACAAATTGACAAGACTGTAGGCCCTGTGAAGCACGCAAAATAGGACAGGACGTTTCTCTCAGTTTCTTATTCTGCTTGTAATCATTTGTCTACACTTGTACTGTCCTGAACTGGGCGGGTTTATTCTGCAAATATTCCCATCGGGCACTTGTGGCTTTGCTTAATTGCATCTCTTTACATTTTAAGGCTTTCCATTTTAAGCTTTTACTTATAAGGTTACCTTAAAAAAGAAAGCCTATTTTCTGGAGTGACATAGGACAGGTTGTCAGGGGACAATGTGTCTGTCCTTTAATCGGGCACTGTTTTATGTACATAATAAAAATGATTTCTGCCTGCTTATCAGATCTAGGTATGGGCTCATAAATTCACTTCATTCTGGCGTCCCTAGTGAAGGACATTTCTCCATGTGCTGCCAAGAACAATCAAGGTTTAAAATCATTTTCAGAGGTGATAAAATCACCAGGGTGGTTGGTGGAAAGGGATGGAAACTTGATAAAAAGTAGCATGAAGTGCCTCACAATATAGAGCGAGAAAGACCGGGCTCTGTTAGAATGCAGCTGTGCGATGTCCCAATATTCGTTTTTATCTAGATTAAGTTACAAAGAGAACCGCCTGCATTTCTGTCTTGCTGTAAGGGAGGTCTGTCCGGTGGGACCCATCCCCTTGGTCGTCAGCCTGCCGTCTGGCTTCTCTGTGGTTGCAAACACGGTCACCATCTCATGCCGCAGGTGCACTGCTGGGTAGGAGTGGGCACTTTCTCAGCATAATTAACTTAGACCATTTAACGACAGCTGAGAAAGGTACAATCTGGTGATGACATCATTTCTTCATCGATAGAAGTGTACGCTGGAAGGTTTCTGAGGCTGAAGAAAGGGATGGACATTCATTTATCTAATGGTCCTTGGATACTAGTCATTTAGGGAGACTCATGTCATCGGTACAAAGACACAAGATTTCTTTTTAAACATCGTCCTTGGGTATATTAAATGCAGCTATAAATCAAAATACTATCAGATCACAAAGCAGGTATTCCTAATATTTGCCAGTCAAAGCATATGGCTTCATGGTGGATCTTTCTGACGTGTTCCAGCGAGATGTCCATGTGTCTATAGTCTCATGTCCGGAATGTTCTATCATCATTAACATCAAACATACCTCTTTCCTTAAAGGTCGTGATTCTATATAGTCTCTGAATTGGGAGGTAGGAAAAAATAAATGTCTTTGGAGCAAATATTTGAAGCAAATATTATACATCACTTTTTGCTCTATACATTCTTTTTTTTTCCTTAACAACAGAAATGTTTCTTCAGTATCTACCAGTATTACCCAATTGGTACCTCTTTCACCCAACTAATACATTTTCTACTATCAGGACAAAAGTTAGTTTAATATTTGTCAAAGTGTCCTGTATTCACATTTAGACTAATCATTTTAATAAGAAAGTTTAATATTTCATCTTCTATAACTCAGTAAAATATTTCAGGGGTTGATGATCACATTTTCATTCTGATTTTTATTTTGTTGTCAGTAAAAGTATTATGCAACTGAATCTTGATTTTAAGCAGATTTCAGGAGCCAATTAAATATGGTCTTCAGTAACTCAGTCCTGTATGGGTGATGTGTGAGAGATCTCTGGTAGTGGATAGGGTTACTTTTGATCTTTGCGTTTTATCATCAAAACATTTTTCTGTCCATCTGCAAAATATTTGCTTGAGCAAAGATCTGTGTGTTTTAAGCACTCAAGATCATATGCACGTTTATCTTTGTGGGGTTCCCTGAGCAAATAGAGTGTAACTTGCATTCCAGCTTTGGCTTTCTCATGTAGAGACCCTACTGAGCTCGTGACTCAACCTTATAGCCTGTCTGAAAAATGGAGACAGCAAGTCCTGAATATTTAATTTTAAAATCTACATGTCAATAATTTATAGTGTTTTAAAATGTAAGGTATTTATCATTTCATTCACTCATTAATGGATTCATTAATAGATTCATTGATTCTTTCATATGTCAACCATTTTTTGAATGCCTTCCGTGTGCTAGGATCTGGGCTTGCTTCTAGGTACTAAAAAACAAATGAGATGCATGTAGTGAGTTTCAAGTGTCACGGAGGGAACCGGGAAGTAAATATACAATCCCAACACGATGTGTTGAGTGATAAATTTCAATACAATGTGTCAGAGGCTACAGGAAAGCCATGACATATCATGGGGGTAGGGGAATCATGCTTGGTATCCTACAGAAGTTTACTAAAATGCATTTCATACCTCACATATAGTTGGGTCTACCATCTTTTAAGAACACCTAAAAATAGGAATAACTTCTGTAATTTTTAAAAACATGATTCAGTGGAATACAGCCTATGAGGAGAGTACATATGTGAGTAGAATAACCATCTCTGTATAATTTTTCTGAATGGGGATTAAGATTCACATTCTAAATAGCATATTCAGGGCTCCTGGGTGGCTCAGTTGGTTAAGCGACTGCCTTCAGCTCAGGTCATGATCCTGGGGTCCCGGGATCGAGTCCCGCATTGGGCTCCCTGTTCAGCAGGGGGTCTGCTTCTCCCTCTGACCTTCCCTCTTTCATGCTTGCTCTCTCTCATTCTCTCTCTCTCTCTCAAATAAATAAATAAAATCTTAAAAAAAATAAATAGCATATTAAGGACACGATGCAATCCCAGTTACCACTGATCGAATGACTCAAACTTGGTCCAGTTTCTCCAGAGTTGCCCACATAGTGAGATCCTCGAGGGGCCTGAGTGGCTGGGATCACACAGCACCATCCCCTGTCCCCCAACAGGGAACCTGTTTTTGTTTTTTTTTTTTTGATACATAAACTATTTTATTTAAATAAAATCAGGAGCATACTCTTTTCTTTCTCTCTCTCTCACTCTCTCCGCACACACACACTCCCCCAGCACATGCACACACACATGCCCACATCCTCCCTCCCTTTCTTCCCTTCACCCATGGCCACCTCAAACCCAGCGGTTCTCATAGTGACCACTTTAGCATAGGGAGACACCCTCCATATGAAAGCCCACTCCTCTCAGGTGACAGCAGCAGCCCAAAGGCCCAGGCATAAGCTGTCCTGCCCAGAGTCCAGCTCTCAGACATCTTAGGGTGGGAAAGGAGGAAGGACCAGCTCTCCCAAGGCACCCAGATTGAGCGTGGCTTCCCCACCTTTCCCCCCCATATAGCCTGGAGCACCACCAAACACCCAGAGCTGCTCCCCATGGAGGGTGGGTCGCCTCACCCCAGGGCAACCACCCTGCATCAGAGAAGGCTGTGTAGCCAGACTTGAGCATTTCCCCCAAGGGATCCTGGAGTAGGTATTGTTTGGTTTGGGAAAGAGAGAGGGAGAGCAACTGAGCACCAAATTCCCTAACGGGGAGCAAAAATTCCTGCAGCCGGAGACAGACATTTCCAAGGTGCATTAAACTATCTTGTTTTCACTTGTATAAGAATGATAGCTACCCTGGGTCTCCCCCCAAGTCAGACTTCACCAGAAAAGGGTCCAGTTTTGTTCAGCTTGCATTATGGTCTAGAACTTCTTAAGTTAGTTCAATATAACAATTTGAAGTATCATAAAAAACCAAACCAACAATCAAATTAAGAAACACAACCCCAAACTTAACTTCTACAAATGTGAAGATACGAGCACCCTACTGTGGGATTTGGGATTTTTTAAAAATTTCCTCTTGGCTTGGCTCTGTCACCCAGACTAGTCAGGTGGCCCTTTGGGATTCGGTTTTATCATATGGTAAATGAAATCATCTCGTGGGAAACTTCCACTTCCAAGTCATGTTTTAGTAATACTACGACTCTGCCTTACAGTGGTAAAAAGAAATAGCTCATAAGAAAAAAAAATTTACAGGTGGAGCTGGATTTGAAAATTGCAATCGGGGTCTCTGGCATGAGTGTGCAGTTTATGTTCGGATGCACAAAGGTGTCCCATCTTGAGGATTAGGAGTGAGGAGTGTTTCGATATGTTACCACAAGTCTTGCTTGAGAGAGAGACTGGTCAGAGAAGAGGTGACTATGAGTTTGGCTTAATAATCTCAAAGATATCTCTTATTTGTTTGCAAAATGTTAAGAAAAGAAATATACGCCTGTCCCTGTGTTAGGTGTTATAACCAGGGTCCTCCCCTCCCCCGTTCAGTACCGGGAGGCCCTTTCACACAGAATGATCTCGCAGGAGCCCTGGTGGACTGGCTCATCGCCACCAGCCCCGCCACGTGAAATGCTGATTCAGGTGAGATGCTGTTATTTGTGTAGGTCTCTGGAATTCACTGGAAATTACCAGAAGGGAAAAGTTGATCGCAGACGGTGCATATGCCCTTTTTAAGGTATAAAAGATAAGCCCCTCAGTACTTTTAATAAAAACGTCACTCAAATATAGCCAACAAAAGCCCTCGATGGAGTGTTTTGTTGGTGGTGGTGTTTATATGTATTTTCTTTCTTTCTTTCTTTTTTTTTTTTAATTATCTTCAGTTAGCCAGCCTGTAGTACCTCATTAGGTTTTGATGTAGTGTTTAATGATTCGGGGTCTTAAAATCGGGAAAGAAATGTTGGGATGTGTGCTCTTTCTTCTTTAAGTTTTAAGTTCCACCGACAGACCCTGTTGCTAAGAAGGTCTGTCCTTTAATCCTAGCTGACGGTTACACGATTTTCTGTCTTCCAATTAAGTGCAGATGGCTTGGAGCAGTAATCAGATAAAGAACGACACAGTTTAGGGATGGTTCAATTTCCGGGTTGGATTTGCATCCTAATCCTAGACTAAAAAAAATTAGAAAACTGTTTCCAGATGATCCGTAATGTTCTTTCGCAACACTCGCTTCAGAAGTCCTTAAGCATGGTTAGTAATGCCCATTACGATGTCGGGTGAAGAGAAAGAACACTAATACAACAGCAGTCTCGAAACTGTGCGGCTTAAATCATCACGAAATTAGCTCACAGAGGTAGATAAAAATGTGAAGAAGCATCCAAGGTACGCAAGGGCCACTTCCTCCAGATAAGAACGAGCGAGAGAATTTTCCCTGCAAATCTGGTCAGCCGGAACAGATTTAAATGCGATTTGAGCTCTGGCTCCCATGGCAATTGACAGGGCAGTTGACCTTGGGCAACAGGGCGCAGAAGGGACCGCTGAGACTGACTGCCAGGTTGTGGAGGAAGACAGAAATACTTCCAACGCAGAGGATGGCAGGACAAGGTGGCAGGTTCTCGGTGTCGCCTGCGCTGGGAGCAAAGGGGAGATACACGGAGGTTCCTCGGGGACCTGTCGCTTCACAGAGATGTGAGTTTCTGGTCGAATCGGAGTTGAGAAATGCACCGTGTGGAAGCCCACCCAGCCTGATTCTGATCACAGATCTGGGGTCGGGATGGGTCCGGGGCTGTGGCGGTGGGCCCTGCGATTTTTCTGGCTTTCTCGCTTTGGAACTTCCACTTTCTGTTTTGGCTGTTTGTCTTTACACTTCTGGAGCCCTAGTGCCTCTCCGAGGACAGGGCGGTGACGGCCCGCCCCGAGAGCTGTGTCTGCGGATCCTGACTACTCAGCTTTGCCTCTCAAGTCCTATAACACAGGTAGATAAGGAGTCACCCTTTAGAACCTGGTCTGAGATCAGCTGGTGTAGTATATAGTTTTCACACGCAGAGACGAAGATGTGGTCTGCCCAGCTCTTGCACACAGATCATGCTTATACATCATGGACCCTGCTGAGGTTTTGGGGGAGCTATGATATACGGCGGTGGAGCCTTCCTGACCCCACAGTGTAATTTTGTATTCAAAATATTCTAAGAGAGCAGAGTTGTTTTTAAAAGATTTTATTTATTAATTATATATATATATATAGAGAGAGAGCACATGAGCAAGGTGGAGAGGCAGAGAGAGAGAGAGAGAGAGAGAGAGAAGCAGACTCCCTGCTGAGCAGGGAGCCTGATGCAGGGCTCGATCCCAGGACTCTGAGATCATGACCTGAGCCGAAGACAGATGCTTAACCAACTGAGCCACCCAGGCGCCCCTAAGAGATTAGTTTTGATCTGAGTGCATTTCTTCTAAGAATTTAGCTTTAACTTTTATCAGAACTTAGCTTGGGTCTACCTTGTATGCCTGACAAAATTCCCTGGGAATTCTCAAAATTCTTTGAATTAAAAGAGCAGAAGGGATTCCCTACATGCTGCTTGTGGTAGGCAGAATATTTTTTTTTCCTACCAAATTGGCTTATTTATTTATTTATTTTATTTTTTATTGTTTGTTTCCGTTTTTTTTTTTTTTAATTATGTTCAGTTAGCCAGCCTATAGTACCTCATAAGTTTTTGTAGTGTTCAACAATTCATTAGTTGCGTATAGGCGGAATTCTTGACGACCTCCAAAGACCCTTGCCCTTGTGTAATTTCCTCCCATTGAGAGTCGAGAAACCTGCGAGGGACGATGTTATATTTTATGGCAAAAGGGATTTTGTGGATGTGATTAAGGTCCCAAATAAGCTGACCTCAAGATAGGGAGATTACCAGAGTGGGCCAGACCTAAACACATGATGCCTTTAAATCTGAGTCAGAGGTCAAAACATGAGAAGAAATTGAGGGGAGGAGGACATGTCCCCCACGATAGAAAACGAATACGCGGGCACAACCATAGTCGGTAGGACCATTTCATTTCTTTGATTAAGGATTTCAGCTCTGACCCACCCTCTGTATTCTGAGTGCTGATCCCAAAGCTGATGTTTTGCAAATCCACCTTCTCCTTCACCAGCTCTGCCTCCCGGCTCTGCCCTCCAGGACCCCTGGGTGTCTGGAGGCCGGTAGAGAGGGGAGGGCAAGCTCTCAGCTATTGACTCCGGGTCATCTCAGTAGCATCTGAACTTGACCCAGCGGTGGCAGTAGGCTCCTGGAGCCACATTCACTTTCCGTCTGCAGCGTTATCATTTGTGCACCTGCGAAATCAGCCTTACGGCACCCCCTCCGAGACGCAAATGCCAGCCAAGAGCGTCCTCTACTTCCAGGTCCGACTTTACGAGGTCCCTCTTCTGAGCTCCTGAGCTTCAAGCGTCTCCCAGCCACCAACATGTCACTTCATACGTCGCTTGGAGGCTGGAGTCCCTCTCTGTGGGCCCTTTCCCCAAGCCTCCAAGGTCCAATCACTCCTCCTGGTCACTTCTGTTCTCTCAGCCCTGAAGTCTCCAGCTCTCCGAAGGTGCAGGGCCTCGTCTGTGCCCTTCCGCTCTCTAGTACCTGGTTAACATTCACTGCGTTCCGTTCTTCCTGGGAAGGTACCAGAAGGGGTTCTTGTTGGCCTGACTTGGCCCTGGCTGAGGCACTCTTCACAGTCTTCTTGAGCCTCCGTGGGCTGGGCGGGAAGCAGGGACCCAGAACCTCGGGGCGACCACACAGTTCCCTTTGAACAGAGGGGCTTTGACCCTGCTGGATCTCCCTCCCTCAGCTGCCACCCCGGCGCAGCAGGTTTTCATGGGCTGACGACAAATGCAGCCGTCCCAGAGAAGGGGGGGTGGGCAGGGGTTTGGGGGTGAGCAGTCTACAAGCACATCCATGTAGGGGAGTAAGAGAACAACCCACATGCTTTGAGCCCCCAGGAGCACCTCTTTCTCCGAGTCAGCTGACTTCCACTTCCCCTCGAGTGGCCGGCCCTTCTGTCGAAGGATGAGTATCTGTGTTTGATTGTTGTTTATTTTTATTAAAGATTTTATTTACTGGAAAGAGATAGAACATGAGCAGGAGGGAGAGGAGCCGAGGGAGAAGCAGACTCCCCGCTGAGCAGGGAGCCCGAGAGGGGCTCGATCCCAGGACCCTGGGATCATGACCTGAGCTGAAGACAGATACTTCACCAAGGGAGCCCGCAGGTGCCCCGTGGATGAATGTCCCTGGAATCGTCCTCCCTTTCAGAAGTGCACACTCCGACGAACACTCTGTGGTAGTCCTGATTTGGGGGCCCCTTCAGCTCTTTCCCCTCTCCTCTATGAAACCCTGAGTAAGAAATCTGAGGTCTGGGTGATCGTGGGGGCTGGCAGAGCATCAGGCCACCGTGGAGCCCTGACCCCCTGCCACAGCCCGTCTGCCATCAGTCACCTCACGTGACCTTTTCTGGTGACCCTCAGGCCCCTGATCTGCTGGCCTAGAAGGACCCTCCCGGCACATCTCAGGTCTGGCTGCAGCGGCCATGCATCCTGGGAGCCAGTATTCTCCAGAAGTCTCCCCAAAGGGAGTGGCGTGTTTGTTGGGAATGTCTCCTCCCATGGAAGAAGAGGCATCCCCAGGGGGAGTAGAAAGGTCCACTGTTACTTAGCAGGAATATTTATGATAAAGCAGTTTTTCTATGCAAAGAGATTCATAAGGCTGTGGAAAATTTTACTAAACTTCCAGTAAAATATTTTTTAATTTAATTTAATTTTTTATTTTATTTTTTTAGTTTTATTTTATTTTTTCAGTGTACGAGAGGTAGAAGTCACGGGCAGGGCAGCTCTGAGAAAGGGTATGGAGTCAGGCTGAGTGTCAGGCCTGGGCCTACATGTTGGTCTGGAGCGGGAGTCCACATGCCCAATTAGCAGCTGGTGGATAGTGGACATTTCCGTGAACAGGGCCGGGACTCTGATGGGGCTGTGTTCACAGGTCAGTGAGACGAAGAACAAAGGACCAAGCACAGTGCTAGATACTTCATAGACACCCCACAAAGCCAGGCTCTTTACTTCACTTCTTATCATTTCATCCATTTCGATACTTGGTTCATTAACTTGCGTGCATGTCAGACATGGCGGACGTGGTCAAGTCTCGACTTAGCGAGCATCTTTGTCAGCCTGGGGGTCAGTACCTGTCAGCAGTGTCTTGTGCAGCACACCTCCTCCTCCTCCAAGTGCTTCGTCTCCTGTCCCCCAGTTCAGCCCACGCTTGTCTCCAGTGGTGTGGCTGGAGGTGCCGAACCTCAGTATGACAGATATAATGGTCTCTGTGAAATAAGGAGGAACGTCCAGATGACTTCTCCCCAAATTTCAGACCTTATCTATGGATGGGGCAGGCCTGAAAGCTGGGTCTTCCCATCCCAGGGGTGAGCTCTCTCACACGGCCACCCAACTCAATCCTCTCAGAATAAACACGTGAGTGGATGGACTCGGCACCGCAAATAAGCATTGCGGAGAGCTTTATTTGATTTAGAGAGACAGCCCAGCAGGACACCGTTATCCCTCTTAGCTGCTGTCAGTGCCTGAGCCCAGCTTCACAACCTTGCATACAGTTTGTAATCTCCAAGTAGGGGACCGACGAACTTGCTAGAATTTTCTAGAACGAACACTTAATACCTTGACCTATTGGACGCTCAGTCAATCCCTTACGAGTGTTTTGCCAAGAAGCATGGTTTAGTTAAAAATTGAGTTTATGCCTTGATTCATCTTTAATTTGTTTGTGTTTTCTCAAAACAAGAAGCTAAAAGAAGCTCTTTCTGTTTTGCCTTATTTCAACTCTTAGGTGGCTTTTGGAAAATGCATTTGATTTTTAACTGTCCGGACCACTTTCAGATAAAATTTCTATGTGTACTGCTCTTGACATGTTAATTTATCTTGTAAAAGACAATTACATGTCCCAAAGTTGTGTCTATTCCATGGTACTCTGGACGAAAGGACTAATTTAATGATCTCTGTGTAGGAAGTGAAGGATCCTTGACCTTACGCTTTCCAGCCCTCTTCATTCGACTCAGTAAACTGAGAAAGGATTTTAAGAGAAGAAGGACCTCTTTTTGGCATCAGAATTAAATGATTGCCCTAATAAAATTGGAAATGGTTGCAGGAGCTAGCTCCTGCCATGGAGCTCTTTCCCTGGTAATTCAGAAGAGGAAATAAAAGTTTAATATATATACTAATATATATTATAAATAATATATATTTTTTACATAAGATATATTCCATTCTAGTAGTTTATTTTATATATATGTATATATATACACATACATATATATCCACACACATATTCTACTAGTTGTTTTTTTTTTTTCCAATTGGAAATTAATTACCCCAGGATTCTAAATTGCTCATGGCTCATTACCAGTCACCTACAATCCCGCAGCAGAGCAGGAAATCAGACGCAGGCGCTTTAAGCCAAGCTGGTTTGGCATTTACTTACTTAGTTAAAGATCATCACCAAGCAGAACCCCCTTGGGAAGAGTCTCTGGCTCATTGGGCCCCATGGGGAGGGCGGTAATTAAACTCTGAAGGCAGCACTGATGTTCAGCTAAAAGCTTGTCTTTAAATAGTAATACACTTGCGTTGTAAAGCGGTAGGCCCTCGGGTGGCTGTTGACACAGTGCGAGGAGCTGGCACTTTTTTATATAAAAGCCAAATTGAAGAAACTGTTATGAGCTCATCTGCATAAAGCAATATGATTCTGCCTGAGGGTGCAGGCAAGGGGGAGTGATTAGCCAACCGGCTCTCAGCCTGCTTCTCCACGGCTCTGCTAGCGTGCCACTTGTCACTAAAAAATCGGAGGCACCATATGCCAGGCTGCCTCTGCCGGGCGCCCCTTCTGACGACACGCCGAGGAATTCCTCCCCAGCTCAGGGCGCTGCGGCCCCTTGCAAAGTCTGCAGAGGGAATGCATGCTCTGCCACCTCCTCCTTCCCTCCCCGCCTTTCCTGAGGACGTCCCATTGTTCCTGGGACTGTGGCAGGGACCTCCGGAGTTTGCTCAACGGATCTGACGCCCATTGGAAGTATGGGGGAGCTTTGTTCTGGAAAGTTGCCAGACTCCCTGTGCCACGGAGGGTGGCAGCATTGGGAACAGGGTCCCCTGTGACCCTTCGAAGCAGGAGAGGCAGCTGCCTCCGATTCCAGTGGTTTCTTTGTAGGGCACGTTAGGAGGGTGTCCTCTCTCCTTCACAGACTGTTTTTCTGTAAAACATATTTTGTGCTCTGGCTCTCAATTTTCTGTGCTCTATTAATTATGCAAGCCTCTTTTGCTTCAATGTGTAAACAGTGCATTAAAATTTTAACCTTGAGGACAATGGTTTTTAATGCGGCCTGACAGCTGCATCCCAGGGCTTTGAAAAGGAGATGAGTGCATTTGGCTTTTGAGGAATTCCCTCTCAGGTCCCTCCAGGTGATGGGTTTGGGCACAGGGTGGCTTCTGGGCTTGATTCGAGTTTGGAGTTGGAGCTGCCTTTTCATGTTTCTGTCACCGGGATCAAGACCTTTCTAGAAGCAGGTGCTTGAGAAGGGAAAGGGAGCTGCAGGGAGGGTGTGCACAGCACACGGGCACTCAAGGGACGGCAGGAGCTGCCTTCCTGTCCAGCTGGCCCTCCACTCTGGGGACAATGACGTCATGTCCTCCTGGGGGTGCTGGGGGTCCTCCCGGAGCGGATGGTAGGATTCCTCTCTGATCAAGAGTTGGCTGCATTTGGGCACCATTTTGATGGTTTTACTTGGTCTTTTGGAGGATTGTGGAAGAGGCTGTGTTAGGCCTCAAGAAGAAACGTTCACCAGTGATCCCTTTCCCCCATAACTAGGTGTCAGCCTTCTTAAAATATCCTCCAGACCCCACCCCAGCCCTGGCCACCAGAACAAAGCCACCCACTCACCGGTGTTGTTCCGAAAGGTACTTTGGAGGAGTACAAGATGTGACTTTCCTTAGAAAGACTGACACTCGCCTTTTTTCTAGATGAGTTTTGGGGTGAGGCTGGCAGGAACTTGATCCCAATAAATATTACATGAATCACAAACCCAGCGTTAGGGGATGTCATCTATAGACTTTAAAAAAATTCAACTTATCTTTTAAGTGAACAGACTGCCTCTCAAAGGAATAAAACTAACGTACACACCAGAGGCAAATTTGAGGCCTATGAAGAGACTGGGGAAGGGGACCCCATTTATTTATTGTCCTCCCTGTGCCCAGGAGCTGTGCTCATGAGGACCAGGCCCTGTGGTATAGGTGTTATCATCCCATTATCTGCATGGGCAAACCGAGGCCCGGAGAAGCCTCAGCGACCTGCCCAAGGTCAAGAGGCTGGGAGGTGGCTGTCATTCAAATCCAGGTCTGTCCCAACCAGAGCCTGTAGTCCTTTGGCCACATTTCATTTTGCTTCTGACCAGAGCTTGCCCACGTGTCGGTGGTGTTCTAACTGGTCCAGGGCCCTGTACCAGATATCCCCCTTGACCCGGTGACCACTGCAGTGAACAAGTGGGGACAACATTCAGAAACGCCGTGGATGCCTGGAGACACACGTGCTGCCTCCAAGTTGCCTCCAGTGTCATTCGGGAAGTTAGGGAAGCAGTCGGCTCTCTGACACATGCCTTCCTCTCCCCTGCGTGCAGCGGGGGTGGGTAGCCCATGCCTGAGGCTCCTCCCACAACTCCGCAGCCCTGCCTGCCATGCGGGGCGGGCCGTGCACCTGTGCGTCGTGTCCCACGTGGTCACACCCGCCGTGCGGCCCTCGCGGCAGAGGAGACCGAGGCTCCCTGGAGTGGGGGGCAGGTGCACGGACCGTACTTCTGGCTGCTGCTCCACAGCCTCTCTGCTTCTCAGGCTGTTTTCTGTCTTTATTGTAAAGACTCTGGAGAACAGGTGGGACTTGCAAGCCAGGCTTTTTCGTTTGCGAGAAGGAAGTTCCAGAAATCACAGGACCTGACATCTCCAGCGGAGGATCTCAGGGAAGAAATAGTTTCCCCGATCTTCGAAGATGACCAATCACTGGGGGGGTTCTTCAGTCTGGAATTCTGGCCCCCAGTCTGCTTTGCTTTGCATGCTTTTAGTGAAGCGATCGTGAGCACGTTTCTCATTTTCCTTGTTTGGAACATACAAAATGACACCGGCTTCCCAAGTTCAATTTGACTGTCAAACGCCAATCGAGAGATAACTTTCATTTGGAAAGGTTCAACGGATCAGTCCACAGCCACACAGTGAAGCCACACAGTGTCCCCGCAGCTGCCTTAATGCATTAGCATGAACAGAAGTGTGCTCTCTCACAGCCGTGAAGTCCAACATCAGAGCGCCAGGCTCCCTCTAGAAGCTCCAGGGGAGCATCCTTCCTGCCCTGTCCAGGTTCTGGTGTCCGCACGATCACCGGCATTCCTTGACTTGTAGACATGTGCCACCGCCGTGTCCGCTCTGTCACCACGTGGCCCTCTTCTCTGTGTCTCTGTGTCTTTTCTTCTTATAAAGACTTTTATTGAATTAATCAATTTAAAGAAAAACGAATGGCCTCCATCCAAAGGAATAAAGGCCCACAACCCAAAAGGTATTTGAAGCTTTCTGTTCTTCAGTGCTGACCAAGGACATAAAAGGTCCAAGAGCAGAGCTGCTCTTGAGGAATCTCAGTGAATTTTCCCTGCCACAGCCCCCATGTCCAGAGACCCTCCTCATTTTCCGGAGGCCCCAGGGAGCCCAATTTGAAAACCGTCGGTACAACTTCCACCGTGTGGGAGAGAAGGTACCAAGCCAGCAAACGTGTTCCTTGTGACATCCTTACCCCCCTAAACAATTTTTCTTGTAATAATGATGATGATGATGATAATAATAATTTCTTCCGATTCACAGCAAATAGACCATTTCTACCCATGTCTACAAATATCATTTTAACTTTTATCTTTCGGGATTAAATATTTATTTTTGAACTGTTCTCCAGGGGTCGAATCATCCAGCACCTCTTCCAAAATCAGTGAGTCAATCTGAGCGCCCTGGACAGGTGGTCTCCATGAGAAAGAAGGGAAGCAAAAATGTGTTTTTAGAAAGATGATTCCTATCATTAAACCTCTGAGCCATGGTACCTTTTTCTCCGCCTTCTTTGTGTGCTTTGCCCTCTTTGTTTCTAGCTACTGAGCTGTGCAGATGGTAGTCTTCCTGAGCATCAGGGACACTATGTTATTCCAAACAGACTTCTCTTGTGTTAAGAGGCACGCTTTTGGGCCACAGTCAACAACGGTTGCCACTCATGAGATGTCCAAGTCCAAAGTAAATATGACTTTAGATTTACCTCCAATGCCTATTCTATACTCTCCTGCATTCAGGGCAGTACGTGTTGCTGAACTTGGATGCATTTCTTCAAAGTATTTCTGGACATTAATATGCTGGACTTAAGGAGAGTCCTACTGTTTTACTTGTTAAAGTGCAGTTTGATAGATTTATTTTTATTTTTAGTTTTTTTAAAGATTTTATTTATTTCAGACAGAGAGAGAGAGAGAAAGAGTATCAGAAGGGGGGAGGTACAGAGGCAGAGGGAGAGAGAGAGTCTTAGGCAGGCTCCATGCCCACTGCAGAACCTGACTTGGGGCTCGATTCCGGGACCCTGGGATCATGACCTGAACTGAAGGCAGATGCTTAACCGACTGAGCCACCCAGATGCCCCATTTTGTTAGATTTAATAACGTTACAATTTTCATAAAGTTGGCCTTAGGTCTTACAACACGTCTATTTCTATGAATACATATATATACGCCTATCTCTATCTGAAAACCCACAGGATTGCAGATGTTAGCCCGAAGTATTTTTTTCCTTAACAATGTCTTGATTTTCTTTATTATTTCTAGCTCCCTGTATTCTTTTCTCAGTACTTTTCAAAATTCATATATGCAGAGTGCCTCAGACTTAAGACCCTATCAGAAAGGAAAATCCATCCCTATAAATTATATAAACCTACTGCCTAATAATGATAAGCACACATTTCAAAATTTTTTAGTGAGTATGTTTAAAAGTTCAGATCTGGAAAATACCTCTGTTCATTTAATTAACAAGAAAACAACTTTTAATTTATGAAGAAAGTAGGCCAAAAGAATGGGAAAAACAACAGTTTGTGAAGAACTTGTTGAGATTCCTCTCTGAAAACACTTGCATTTAAGCTTTGCAGTTTATTCTCGTGTATTTAGAACGTTTATTATCTGATGCTTATTTGAAGTGCGTTATTCCGTTTGTGAATTTACCTTCCACCTGAGATGTTGAAAGCACGTAGATTCTAGAATAGACTTCACTGCAGAAACTTTCAGATTCGTTAGACTGTAGTCACGTGAATTGCTTTTTCTCTTAGTGAAGGTTTATATGTGTTCTTCCTGTAATACGTAGAAGACACAGATAAACAAAAATAAAACAATGGTGGCCTGTAAAAATAATGACATCCATTAATATTTCGATGTATAGAAAGGCCTCTCCGGTGCCAAGATGATATTGACATGCAACTGCATTTTCTTCCAGAACCTTCTTTATTTCATTTTTCACATATAGTTACGATTTCTTCTAATAAGGTATGTTCTCTTGGTGGCTCAGCAGTTCGCTCGGTATTATTTGTTGGTGGAGTTAATGTGGCTGAAAGCAGACTGGAGTGCATCCAGGGGCAGCAGGCAAAGAAGAGGACCCTCTTAGCACATTTTGGGAGAAAGAGAAGAAGATACAGTGGGGAGGGGTAGATCGAAGGGTACACAGTTTCTTTTTGTAAATACTTGCTTATTATTAGTCTCTTTCTGATGAACATTTTTCAGCTTTTGTATCCTAGAAAATTATATTATTGGCTACTTTACCAAGCTTCATGTAATTTGGAAGAATGAAGGCCATACTTAATGAGAGTGGAACACACAAAGAAAATAAAACTAAGGTTCTAGTACTCCAGGAGCTCGGTCCCGTGTGGGGGTGATGGAGGGGATAGACTTGGTAATTAAGATCGACAGGAAGCAGATTGTGCCGTGTGTCAGAGTGGAATCTCTGAGTCCCAGGGGAACAGGGAGAGAGAGATTGGTTCTATCAGGAAAATCAATGGAGGCTTCTTAGAGGAATTGCTGTTTGATCTCTACTCTACCTTCTCGAGGATCTAAATGCACCTTAATTAATGTTTAGTGAATGAATTAATGAATAGAGAGTGTTTTGTTTCTCTGTGTTGTGGTTGTGCATGGAAAGGGGAGGTGAGCAGCCTTCAGATGTAGAAGGAACAGCCCATAAGCCTGACAGCTGATAATTAGTCAATATTTGTGAAGAATTCATGAATTCCAATAAGGATATTGAGGATGGATCATACATGAAAATAAAGCTTCCCTAAAGGAATAATGCAACTCAGTGTAAAAACACTTGCAAAAACTTATCCATTCTGAAGTGATAGGTACGATGAGCCTAAAGACAGTGTCTTCTTTATTGTATTTTCCCACAGCACTAAGAAAAAAATAAATATATTTTTTAAGATTTTATTTATTTATTTGACAGAGAGAGAGATCACAAGTAGGCAGAGAGGCAGGCAGAGAGAGAGAGAGAGAGAGAAGCAGGCTCCCTGCTGAGCAGAGAGTCCAATACGGGGCTCGATCCCAGGACCCTGAGATCATGACCTGAGCCAAAGGCAGAGGCTTTAACCCACTGAGCCACCCAGGGGCCCCCCAAAAAATAAATTTTAATAAAGCCATTAGGTAAAATGAGACACACCAGCAATGTTCTGGATTGTGTCCACATACAGAGAATATGCCTTAATCTAAATGTAGATACCTATGCCATATTTCCATTTTTTAAAAAACTCCAAATTGACTTTTATGAATTTACCTATGACAATAGCCTTTCTCATCCCATAAAAAGCATATGCATAGGAAAGAAAACAGAGTTCTTGCTCTAGCTTGGCCACTAATTATAGGTGATTCTAGCTATATTCCATCTTGTTGTGATTCTATTTATTTCATTTACAAATGGTCATAGGATTGTAGACTTGTTATTAAGCAATAAAATCTTTTCTCAAATAAAATATCATTTGAAATCTTAGTCTTTCTAACAGATAATCTCTAGCTGATGCTCTGGCTTGATGCTCTAATCTCTAGCTTGAGCCCCTGTGAACATCTGGAGATCCAGAGTCCAGTCTGCTCAGCCCCTGCCCCCCACCCCGACCCCACCCCAATCCCACCTCTTCTTTCCCTGGGGATCTCTGGGGGCTCCTGCTGTGTGGGGCTCCCTGAACAGCCACTGGACTATGATCACGAGGCTCCTTCCTTCCCTAAATCCTGATCTATAAGAAGTCCGTGTCTGGATTTCTTTTTATCTCATAAAGGGCAAGTGTTTCTGTTCAGTATTTGAGTTAATTTACCTTAATGGCATCTTTATGCTCCACCCCCTTTGCCCGTGTGAGAAAGATGGAACCCAGAGAAATAGATCTCAACCTTTATCGTGTAGAACCATTTGAGTAGTTGATTGAAATGCACGCTGCTATCCTGTCTCTCCCTCTGTATGCCCTGCTTCCCAGTCTTGTTGAGCAAGTCTGGCTGAAAGACCATAGATCTGATTTGAAAACAACATCTCTGATGATGTTAATAGCAGGTGGTCCAGAGACCACTTGGAGAAAAGCAAACAAACAAACAGAAAAATAAAATAAGGTCATTGCTGTAGGGTTCACAGGATGGCAAACAGAGAGTAAGCACAGCATCAGAGTGAATTTTCATTTCGTACTTAGGGATCGTTCCTCGTTAGGTTTGGACCAAATTCGACTTGGCACCACAATGGAGAAACCAGAATCTTTTATTAGGATGGGATTTTTCCCAACAATGACGGATGCAGGGGTCCAGCTGTGTCTCTGTCCTTCTCTTCTGCCGTTCCTTACGGATTTGCTTTGGGCTCAGTAAGGATCCCATCATCTCTCTGGGCTAGAAATGAAGGGACACTAAAATCCTCATTCTCTATCAAAACTGTGGCCTCTCTGTGCAGAAAGTAGAGGGTTCTCAGGGGTGAGTGACCCAAGGGTGGAGGGTTACCCCTCATCGTTTAATGGGCAGGCAGACCTTTCTTTACCCAGAGGGGGAGCTCCACCCCAGTATTAGCTAAGCCCTACCTCTGTCCCTGGAGCCGTCCCCTTGCTCAGCAGCTCACTTACCTAGTAGTCGGCATTGACCGAGCACTCTCTCTGAGGCCCGAAGAGGCATGGCCCTGGGCCCCACTCCAAGGACCTCTACAGCCCGGTGGAAGAAAGAGGGATACTTTATATCACGCAAAAGTGCTTGGGCAGTGCTTCCGTTGGCCAGGGCAGCTGTCACAAAGTCCCCCAAACTGATGGCTTACAGAAATGTCTCATGTCACAGTTCTGGAGGCCAGAAGTCCGAGATCAAGGTGTGCGCAGGGCTGGTTTCTCCTGAGGGTGGGGAGGGAGCCTCTGTTCCGTGCTCTCCCCTGGCTTCTTCGGGGTTCCTCGGCTTGTAGCTGCACCACCCCATCTTGCCAGCATCCTCACAGGGAGCAGGGCCCACCCTCATCCCGAGGACTTCATTTCTGATGACATCTTGGGCAATTCTATTTCCCAACCACGGTCTAAAGTCCTGGGGATTGGAAATATCATATTGCTGAACGTGATTTGGTTAATAGGTATTAAAAAAAAGGGGGGGAGGGAAGGTGGGTGTGAGAGAGAGAGGAGAGAAGAGGGAGGGAGACTGACTTATGAATGGGAATTATTGCCTTCTGTCCTTGCAAATGTTTCCAGAAATGGGCAGTATTTTCGAAGAACTGTGAGAAAACTAAAACTGTTCTTTCCCTTGTGGCAGATCTAATGTCACAAGCAGAAATTATTAAGGGAAGAGCATACTATGCTGTAAAAGACTGAATTGTGGCCTCCAAATTCACATGTTGAGAATAATTCCTCCGCCTTCCTCTCCTCCCCCAGGCGCTTCCTCCAGGGGGACTGATGGGCGGCTGGAGCAATTTTGTGAAAATAAAAGCCAGGTCATACTGTCTGCTCACACACTCTGACGGCTTTCTCTTTCATTAGAGAAGAAGCCAAAGTTCTACAAAGTTCTTCCTGAGCTGTGCCCCTCACCTCTAATTTCCCGTAACCTCAACACCGCCTGACCCTGGGTGTACCTTCTTCCTTTCCTCCCTGCCTCCCCAACCTGAAGGCAGACTATTCTGTTTACTGCTTGATTGGCTGCTCTGGCCCCAGCCTGCGGGGCAGATCCTTTGGGGAGTGAGCGTTTTCTCAAAAGTAGCTGCTGTGTCAGTGAGTGCACCGAGGACGTAGGAACCGGAGGGACACAGATCGACAATATATGGACCGTGACAAGCACCGCGAGGTGGGTTGCACAGAACGGATTTTACCAGGTCATCCTAATGTGCAGAGCACACATCTCACCAGTGTGATGGGCGTGCTGATTTCTCCGGGCTTCCACGTCTATGTCTGAAAAGTGGAGACGATGGTGGTACCAGCCCCTTGGGTGATTGGGAAGGTTGAGTCGTGAATAGTGTGAAGTTCTAAGTCAGGGCTCGTATTAGGTGAAAACAGCCAACTCAATACATTTTCACATCTTTATTCCTTTTCTGTTTCTTTGGAAGTTTTCTATCATGAACATGAATTGCCTTTATGATCAGAATTCTACAAATCTGCATTAAAAACAAAACAAAGGGAATACAGTGATCATATAATGTCTAGTTTAAACGCTGGTGCCCAAGAGCTCTGCTCTGGGCTCAGGTTTGCACCAGGGGACTTTGTCACCAATGATACAAGCTGTGCACAGGCCAGGGCTCATGAGTCCCCACCGCTCTTCTCCACCTCGGATAACGATACACTTTGTAGCAACAGATTACACTGTCTGCACACAGGTCCCTCTTATCATTATATTTTCCAATGCATATGATCTAAAAAGCATATATTATCCTTTTGATCCTCAAAACAACCCCACAGGGAAATTAAACCTTTTTTTTGGTAATAGCATGGACTCTGGAAGCTCAGATTTTTGCTCTTATACATCCCTGTATTCAGTACCCAGGATATAGTATGTGTTCAATTAATGTTAAGAATTGAGATGAACACTGTTTTGAAAAATATATTCTCATACCTAACGTTAATTGAATTTCCACAGTATTTATGATGGTAATCATTTTTTTTTGACCCTATCAAATATCATAAATCTGTCCTGATTAGCAAATGTAGACGAAGCTAATCCTGGCGGAGATGGAACTAGCATCGGCCAGTGTTTGTTGGGAATGAATCACGAGGTATTACAACTGATCCTCACCTTAGCTCTCGTCCTGGTTTTGCCTGATGACAGATGAGGACAGGCATCTAAGGAATTTATTTGCCCACGTTCCTACGTGTTATAATAAACAGAATAAACATTTCTTTTTAGGGCTTCCTCTGCAGGAAGCACTCTTCTAAACCTTCTGACATGTATTATCTCATCTAATTCTCCCCCAAACCTTTAGGATAGGGAGTATTATTGCATTCACTTTACAAGTAAGGCCAATTAGGCAAGAAGGATGTAAGTACAGATGCAGTTTAGACTAGAAGAAATGGTGGACAATGATCAAAACCCACTGTCTTGATATCAAAGGTCACACTCTTAACCCTGACCATGTCTGGGGGAACCGGGTCCAGCCCAGGCATGTCTGTCACAAAAGTCCATCCTCTTCCCCCAAACTAGAACTTTCTATTTTTCTTGTCCTGTATTAGATGACTCCACATAAGTTCAGAGAGTTGACATCATGCCATGATGGCTTTAGAGGTAATGCTGGCAAAGATCATTATGGGGACCCATTATTTGATACCATTCTACACATTATTTCCAAATCAGAGGGTAATAAAAATATTACCTTATAGAAAGGCTAATTATCTTATAGAAAAATATTGAATAAAATGATGAATAAATTAAAAAATATATACCACTCCTACATAATTGTCCTGGATAATATTGTTTATTAAATATTCTTCAAATGAAAATAATGTTGGTCAAGAAATACATTCATGGGGATGCCTGAGTGGCTCAGTCGGTTAAGCTGCTGCCTTTGGCTTGGATTATGATCTCGGGGTCCTGGGATCGAGTCCCGCATCGGGCTCCTTGCTTGGCGGGGAGCCTACTTCTCTCTCTCTGCCTCTGCCTGCCTCTCTGACTGCTTGTGCTCTCTCTGTCTCTCTCTCTGATAAATAAATAAATAAAATCTTTAAAAAAAAAAAAGGAATACATTCATGAACTGGGGAGGGTATCTGTTATGGTGAGTGCTGTGAAATGTGTAAGCCTGATGATTCACAGACCTGTACCCCTGGGGCAAATAATACATTATATGTTAAAGTACATACATACATACGTTCGTGAAAGCCAGCTCTTGGTGATGAATGCCATTGGCCTGCGGAGTTCAGGTTGGCATCTCTAAACAGAGTCTACACCCTTGATCCCCATCAATGCTCTCAAGGTGTCAGAGGCCCCTTCAGCTACATTTCAGATGCATGTGTTTTCTCATTGATCTTCCTCTTCTTCCTTTTTCTTACAAACGAGAGGCAGTGAAACCTTGACTTTCTTCTGCACTGTCACAAATGACATTTTTTTTCCCTGTGGAAACTATTCAAAATAATTAATATCCAAGAATATAATCTTTATACAACTACTTTGCTCCTAGAGAAATCCGAAGGTTAGAAAGTGTCAAAAAGAATCTGAATTGATTTTTCCACCTGGGGTGAAATTTTCTATTCTCGTTACAAAAGTCAATTTTCATAAAAAAATTTTTTTTCATATACCATAACTTGGGAATATCTTAATTTCAATGGATAAAAAAGCATATAGTTGCCTATTTATATATATTTTTTTAATATAGAACATCGGTATTAAGAGTTCATCATCTATTTTATAAACTTCTGATCTTCTATAAGAATAAAGTCAAAGCAAAGTCATTCAAGTAAATTTCAAAATAATGGCTCATAATGCTTTGAATCATAGATGGATAGGTAGATGGGTATATGAGTAGATGGATGGGTGGATTGCGCATGGATGGATGTATGGGTGGGTGGATGGGTGGATGGGTCCATGGCTAGGTGGGTGTATGGGTAGGTGGATGGATGCATGGGTGGTTGGATGGATGGGTGGGTGTATGGGTAGGTGGATGGATGCATGGGTGGTTGGATGGATGGGTGGGTGTATGGGTGGGTATATGGGTAGGTGGATGGGTGGATGCATGGAAGGGCGGGAAGGTGGGTAGATGAATGGGTGGATGGGGAAATGAATAGATAGGTGGATTCATTTCCTTGAACAATGCTTATACATGGGTTAAATGTTTTGCTTTCAATCTTTAGTTAGGAAACTGGAGAAAGAGAACAATTTTTAAATAGGTTTGAGATATTTAAAATATATGTGTGTATATTTATAGCACAATACAAAGAAATGATTTTCACATGCATTTACACATACATAAATAAAATCACACTCACAGGCAGGAAATGAGGGTAGTTTTGATCCTTTATAAGCTTTGATAATGAAGCACCATTGTATTTACAATATCCTGAAACAGTCTAGGGATCCTTAAAATAATTTTTTTCTTTTTTTACTCAGCTTTCCTGCTCTTGCTGACCAGCTACAAGTGAGATAATTTTCTGTCCTATTGGTAAAGCCAGTCAAGTCGAATGATATTCTTTCTGTTAACACATACACACATCCAGGCTTAGGTCCAAGCATCACATCCTTAACTGAGGCTGTCTCAGTATTTTTTTTTTTTTTCTGTCTCAGTTTTTTAAGGCGGTTATGAACATCCTTCCAAACCCAAAGATAGGTCTGCAACATTCTTAAAGCTCTTTTATACCTAAATGGCTAAGAAGCTTAGGAATTTACCTCGAATATTTCTCATCCCACCAGATTAGGGTTAGGTGGGAGCTGATGTGGGAGAGATGATTGTAAAATACCCACTGAGGGACAGAAATGACCACCAGTCTCCGAGGATCAGCCTGCAGACCTTTGATCGGCTAAATACTTAGTATTAAGGAGATCCATGTGGCTTTGAAAGGCTTTGCAAGGATCCGAGACTTTTAAGATAAGGTTACTCCTAATCAACACAAGCAAATATTAGAGCTTGAAGTGAAATCTCTGCAAACATAATTCCTATTCAAAAGAAAAAAACTATTTTAATAGCCACCAAGGAACCCCACCATGTTCGGTAATAGAAACACACAAAATTCATGACAGATGCATGTCAGTGTCTTTTAGTGCTAAAGGGTATTGGTGAATGCTTTCTGGTCACTCACTCAAGAACCTTCCCCAAGGCGAGTGCCACGGCACGCTTTGAGAAAGAGGAAGGGCCAAAAATGGGAAGACTTGACATTGCTAAGGACAAACTATGTCTTTAATTATACCCATGAAGATTCTCTGCTACTCACGCTCAGTCATCTGGGATTCTGAAACCAAAGACATTGCTTTACAAGGTGATTTATCAAGACCCACTCGGCAAAGGCAAAAAACACAGCAAGGTTCCCTCAGCATGGGAGGGGAGACAAAAGAGGGTATTTCTCAAACCTGTGGCCTTAAGGAACTGAGCATTTAATTAGAAAGATGAGGCACAAGCACACACAGTTTATCAGTGATGTGAGATAGTGGTGCCAACAATATAAAACAACTCTTTTAGTTCAAGGGAGAACACTTTGTATATATTGGGAGGGGATATTTTAAATCAGGACTGTCCTAGAAAATCCAGAGCAAATGTTTAAGGATATTCTATTTATAAAAAAAAGTTTATTTTTTACACTTCCTAAATATGTATAATAAAATATCAGAGGCCAGGAATTAATATAGAAGAATGATTTCGTGATGTTTTTAGAGGGTCTGCATTAGTCCTTAAATTAATGTGGTGAGTCATGCCTTGTGTCTTACATCTTATCTGAGCCACGTGCAGGAAAGAGAATTCCACGTGGAATGGGATTTTGGAATTCACCCCTCACTATGGCCCAGGACTTGTGGCTGTGGCCAAGTCTACATCATGGAGATCTTTGTGAAATGAAATCGATGGTAATTTATCAGGTCATCCTGAGTGCTGAAGCTGAGTGATTTTTGGCTTAGAGTTTTAAAATGGGGCCCTGATATTTTGGGACACAAAGATGGCAGCCAGCATGTATCCCTTTATACCTTGGAAATCTTAGGGATGTCTGGATGAGACGCTTGCTCTCACGTTCTCATAGCTCCGAGGAGAGCCTTCTTCAGAGAGGAAGGAGAGCCCATGCAGGGGTCCCGTCTCAGACCTCCATGCAGTGTTCCTCCCTGGGAGGCAAGGGTGGCCTCAAGTTTCCTTTGAACCGTGGCTATGACAGCCAAGACAGGCCATGCAGGATGGGGATGCTGGACTCGTTCCAGGGCATTTCAGTTACCCGTGGCTATGTACTAAACCTCCTCAAAACTCCGTGTCTTCAGACAAGCGCTACTTATTTAGCTCATGCTTCTGTAGGTTGGCAGCCGGGTTAGGCTCAACTGGGCTGGGGCATGAGTCTGTGACCAGCTGCTTGTCAGGTGGATGACTTTGCTTTTGGGGTTGGCCAGCTGTGTTTCTGGGTGATGGGAGAAAGTGTGCTGGTTGACTCTTGTCACCAGCAGCCTGGCCCGGGCTTGGCCAGGTGGCGTCTCAGCATGTTCTGGGAGAGAGAACGTGCTTAAGGTCTCGTAAAGCCCCAGCCAGGTGCTGGCACACGGTGACTTCTTCGTCGTCCTATAGGTCAATGCCAGAGATAAGGCCGCTGCGTGTGGTTCTCTTTAAACTGTCTCAATGTCCGGTCAGCAAAGTTCCTGGTTCTCTAGGAGGTGCTCACTTAGACTGCGTTCACTGTCTTCAGTACCCCAAATCTCACCCGCCCGCTGCTGACCTTCACCCTAGTTCTCTCCCGGAAGATGCCTTGTCTCTACGTAGCTAGAAAGGAGAAGGCAATGGAACAGTTTGGCTTCATGTTCTCATCCCAGGACTAGGGTCCTCAAGAGCAGGACCCCCGAGGAGCCCCTCTGTCCCTAACTTGAACAAGCCAAAAAAGGCGTGGAGAGACTTTGAACTTTCCTGGAAGGCTGGGCCTTGTGCTAAGCCACACACAGTGTGAACAGTGTCCCTCCCTCTCCTCTGAGCTCAGGACTCTCCTGAAAAACCTGCTCCCTGCCAAGGGCTCAGGGGTATCTTAGGTGAGAGCCACCTAGCCCTAGGGACATCACAGCTCTGCATTTGGGGCCATTTCCCATTTGAGCAGCTGATGGGACCTCCCTGAAGCCCCGAGACAAGACAGCGAATGCAAGCGGTTTATTTCAGAGGCAGTCCCAGAAAATACCCTAAGGAATTAGGGGGGAGAGAGAGAGGGAGAGGAGCAATAAGACAATATAGTGATGGCCGTCTAGTGGGTTACTGGACATTTGAAATGGGGACTGAGCCCCGCTTGGGACACTGAGGCCTGGCAGAGCATCCTTTTTTTTTTTTTTTTAAATTAACATATAATGTATTATTTGCCCCAGGGGTACAGGTCTGTGAATCATCAGTCTTAGACAATTAACAGCACTCACCATAGCACATACCCTCCCCAAAGTCCATCCCTCAGCCACCCCATCCTTCCCATCCCCATCCCCTCCAGCAACCCTGTTTGCTTCCTGAGATTAAGAGTCTCTTATGGTTTGTCTCCCTCCCGATCCCATCTTGTTTCATTTTTTCTCTCCCTACCCCCCATGACCGCCTGCCCTGCCTCTCAAATTCCTCATATCAGAGAGGTCATATGATAATTGTCTTTCTCTGATTGACTTATTTCGCTTAACATGATACCCTCTAGTTCCATCCACGTCGTTGCAAATGGCAAGATTTCATTTCTCTTGATGGCTGCATAGTATTCCATTGTGTATATGTACCACATCTTCTTTATCCGTTCATTTGTGGATGGACATCTAGGTTCTTTCCATAGTTTGGCTATTGTGGACATTGCTGCTATAAACATTCGGGTACACGTGCCCCTTCGGACCACTACATTTGTATCTTTAGGGTAAATACCCAGTAGTCCTGGCAGAGCATCCTTAAGGAAGGATCCTGCCCGAGGGACGAGGAACCTGCTGTATGTGTGGATGAGGGCTGTTCCTGGGGACTTTGACCCCCAGCATTCCCTGTCCTGTTTGCCGGCCAGAGGTGGCTACAGCATGCACCTGTGTGCAGTGGGATCCCTCTGGGCTGGAACTGGAACATGGGTGCCTCAAAGCATTCGGCGAACTTCATGCGGCCACACAGCCAGGAACTAAATCTGACTTTAAAGTCCTTGTTCTTTTTTACTGGACTAGGCACCGTTCCAACCACAGGATGCAATGCCCCCAGAGGGGAAGAAATGACCAGCGGAACAAAGTGTGCTGGGCAAAGGGACAGTGAGCTTGGCGGGGCTGAGGGCCCTAAGGATGGGGAAGCTGGATGTTGTGGAAGTGGAGATCAAGTCAGCAAACCAGACAAAGATGGGAGAGAGGAATTGGTGATACGTCTGCTGTTGTGGGGACCCAAGGGGGTCCCTGGGTGTGCAGAAAGCTTGGGGATGAAAGCCAAACTCACTCTGAAGAGTGACTGCTTTAATACCTTAGCAAACCACGGATACATTCAGGGAAGGGTTTATCGGCAATGTGTAGTGGATCTTCTTACCCAAATCGTGTTCGTTTCATGGCAATCTGGGGCCTGAAGCACAAAGCCCCGCGTTCTGTGATGATCTCTGCATACATGTTCTAACTACACCCCTGCTCACTGCTAACCAGAAAACACAGAGTCCGCTCCTCCAAAAACTGGAGGCATGGCGTTAATCTCAAGTTTAGTTTTGTGTTGCCAAGTCTATTTATTGGATGCCCTATAGTATGTATATAGTCATATGAGGTAAATACACCACAAATAAAGATCCACTTTGGGAACAGTATCTATAAACACAAGTGGTATGAAATAAGCATACTTATTTGTGAAGTTATGATGAACTTTTCTGAGATCTCTCTAGCATATTGCTGGTTTCAGCTTTATGTGAATGAACATGATATTTTTGAATTTTACAGGTATCTATGAATTTTTCTTCCCCTGAGCCAACCAAGTGAGTCACCTTTCACCAGAAAACTTAAGCAAAAAAAAATGAATGATTAATTTTGCTGGTCCAAATAATGTGTGTAGCTGACATATTGTATTGCAAGAGATTGCACTAATTGTTAATACATGGTAAGACAAAAAAAAAAAGCTGGAAAAAATTAACTCTACATAAAATGCTTATATATATTGTTTGTATTTACATATGTATATATATAAATGTTTTACATAGAGTTAAGATTTTATATATTAAGAGAAGTTAAGATTTATACGTATATGTAATACGTATATCTATAATACAATTTTTACAATTATTGAAAAATTTAAAAAAGCTAATATTTTCAACTCCCTAATTTTTTATTAATGATCAATTAGCTAACATATAGTACATCAATCAGAGCAAAAAAAGGAGTGGGAGGCTTCATTCTACAAATATTTATTATGTTACTTCTGTGCATTTAGTACATTGTGTCAACCTCTGCACCAGCAAAATTGGTGGAAAAGTTTAGAAATAAAGACATAGAAAAGGAAAGGAGAAAGAGAATTCTCATCTGTGGTGTTCTCCCATAACCACACTAACGATACAAGTTTTTGAATATCTCTTTTTACTTTTCCAAATTTTAGATTTTTTTATAAGTTGTGTTGGAAAATACCAAACTTTTAAAAAGCTTAACTTGGAAAATTTGTTCACAAAAACTCTAACTTTAAGTTGCTCATGATCTAAATTTTCTTAGGGACCGAAACTGCTGCTACTAATTTTTTTTTAAAAGTAGACGTGGCATTTTTGTCATAAACCAAATTATTTTCATCAGATTAAGCTCCCACACTTACTCAGATTCTTGAGACACTCTTTGCATCATTGACTCTATTCCCTCTGCTGTACTCTTCATCGCTATGACTTACTTATTTTACAGCTGGAAGTTTGTGCCCCTTCATCCCCGTCACCTATTTTTGCCCATCTCCTCTGTCCCCTAACTCCACCCCCCAACCCCGGCAACCGCTAGTTTGTTCTTTGTATTTATGAGTTTCTGTTTTTGGTTGGTTGGTTGGCTGGCTTGCTTTTTAGATTTCACACATAAGTGAAATGACATGATATTTGTCGTTCTCTGTCTAACTTATTTTACAATACCCTCTAGGTCCATCCACATTGTCACAAATGGCAAGATTTCATTCTTTTTTATAGCTGAGTATATTCCATTGTACATATATGTCCCACATCTTCTTTATCCATCCATCTATTGATGGACACTTGGGCCGCTTTCGTGTCTTGGCTACTGTAAATAACGTTGCAATAAACGTAAGGGTGCATATATCTTTTCTAACTAATACACAGCCCCCTGTAGATACAGAGATTTAATACTTTCCTAAAATGAAATTTGTTTTGCTCTTGACTGGCTAGAGACATCGGCTGGTCAGTTTTATGGAAGGGAAGATGTTTGTTGCACTCCAGTTCAGAAAGACTCACCAAGTAGAACTCTCCAGTTTCAAAACCAAGGAGTTGAAGCCCAAAGAGATAATGTGACTCAGATTTAGTTATCAATATTTATTGTTTCAAAGGGGGAACAATCAAATTAATGAAGGCATCGAAAACTACATCGCATTCTTATTAAATACATTTTGTAGGATTTGTGCTTGATGATCGTGAACATCAGATCTGACTTCCCTGTTGAGCGAAATGAACTATAATCAAGTGGAACAAATTCATTGCTATTACCCCTTCTCGTTGATTTGAGCTAGTGCGTGATAACTGAACTGAAATGGGCCTTGTTTGCTTGGCTCTCCTCCTCAGGAGAACTGCATGTGTTTTGCACCTTGAGTTTATACCAGTTCTCCATCTACTAACTGCCTAGTACATACTGCCCTTGATTTAATCAAGAGTTGTGTCTCCCTCTTCAGTTTAATTATAACACATGCCAATGGAGCACACATATTTTATGCCCAGTTTTGTTCCAGAGTGCTGGTCAACCTCAACACTGTTGACATTCGGGGCCAGATAATTCTTTGCTCTGGGGAAAGGGGTACTATGTTGTGCATTTTAGGATAGCCGCATCCCTGGCTTCTACCCACTAGGTGTCAGTATCGTCCATCCTCCCACTCCCAGTTGTGACCAAAAATAGCTCCAAATATTAACCCAGTGGCCTGGGGAGTGTGAAATCACCCCCAAGGTGAGAACCAGCGTTCTAGGTAAGGTAGGGACTGGAGGATTATTGTAAGACCACAGAGAGAGAAGGTGCTTCTAGAGTCTCTTGCAATCTTATTTTATTGGAGTCTGTTAGAAGCTAAGTAAACAAGGACCCTTTTCATTCAGCTCTCATGTACTAACTCACATTTAATCATTTGGGATTTACATACACACCGTGCATGTCTTCATCCAGTCTCCGTTTAGCATCGGTGTTTTTGTTAGCGTGTTTGTTTTGCCCCCTTGAGAACTTATAAAAGCATAAACACACCTAGGACATTTAAAGTGTTGATGGCAGTCTTTGATTTTGAAACACTTTCACGGGAAACATACTTGCTAGAATATGGTAGCATCACGTTTACCCTCTTCCCCCATTTGCTTGCAATGATTATAGAGAATCATTTCATCCAGGAGAGTATTTGAGTCAGGCAGGGCTACCGACATGCAAACCTGATGCACGTGTGATGTGTGGGCGTTTCGGGGTACCCCTGCGATTCAACTTGAAGTTTATAGGGTTCTGGCTCACAGAATGTCTTCTAATGGAAACGTATTCCTGTAGAGAGACCTGATCTACTTCATGCCTAATGTAGGGCCAATGACTAGTGTCACTCAGACAACATACTGGCTCGGAGTCATCAAATGTCTTCTAATAGATGAGACGTCTGAAATAATGTGTGTTCGCTGATATTAGGGGTCAGGGGCTTACAAATGTTGGGGTCCAGAGGATGCGGGAAGGTTTGTGATCTAAATTACCCAGCTGATGTAAGCTTCAAAGGGGCCTGTTTGTTGTTTGGGTTTTGTTGTTGTTGTTTTTCAAACATTAGGCAGAAATGTATCCTATGAGGGTTCTCCAGAGAAACTGAACCAATAGGCTGTGTGTGTGTGTGTGTGTGTGTGTGCGCGCGCGTGCGCACAGGCACCTGCAGCACCAGATCCCGGGTGTACCCTCCTCTGTGTTAAGTACCCGTATCTGTGTGAACCAGAGTTTATCAGCCCAGAGGCTGGGGCACTAGCTGAGGGTCAGGGGCACCTGCAGGGCTAAACAGGGGATTGAGAGTGAGACCAGTGGGCTAGACCCAGGAAAGCAAGAGGAGGCACCCACTCCAGGTTCCCAGTGGCAGGGAATGGAGGGCCCTGTGACATGGGCGACACACCTCCAGCCTTCCTACTCTTGTCTCAAGAGCTGAGGCTTGGGCCCGCACTGAGCTGCAGATCCCTGCACCACCAACAAGGCTATAACCCATAGGCAGGGGGAAGGCGGGGGGAGTTACTTCTCCTGGTTTCCTCTTCTGACATCCATGGTCCTATTTTCATGTGCTTACATCATGACATTTCTGTTTAGGTCCGGGCAGAACAGGCTAATGTCTATTAGCACTGAAAGCAGAACATTCAAGGGCATCGTGGAAATGCTGAAATGGGATGGTTTAGTGATTTATCTGGGTCACCTTCCTCGTGTGACAGCAGAGGGAACAGGCCTCTGAAGATGTTACATAGGTCAGCAAAGGTTGGTTTTAGGTTCTGGGGGGGAAATGCTTGAATTCACTACTATCTAACAGAAAAGAGAGAGAGAGAGAGAAGAGAAGAGAAGAGAAGAGAAGAGAAGAGAAGAGAAGAGAAGAGAAGAGAAGAGAAGAGAAGAGAGACTGGAGGAGGAGACAGAGAGAGAGAGGGAGGAGAGAGAGAGAGAAACAGGGAGGAAAGAGAGGAGAGGGGTAGAGATAAGGAGAGAGAGTGAGGGAGAGAAAAGAGAGGGAGAGAGAGGGAAAGAGAGGGAGAGGGAGGAAAGAGAGAGAGGGAGGAGATGGAGAGAGGGAGGGAGAGAGACTGAGAGATTTGAATTCTAAAGGCAATAATGTGTGCGAATCTTAGCAGAAAAAGCCAGTTGGATTTCTCAGACACTGTAGGGCGCTACGAATCCCTCGCCTTCTCTGGCTTTCTCCCTGGAGCTGGCATTTCTTTCCTTCCTGACCCCTGCCTGGTCGCAGAGAGAGATGGGTTTTGACAGAACCAGGAAGAGTTGTTCTATTTCCATGGCAACGTCAATTCACATTCTGCAGGTATATCGCGGCCACTTAGGCCACGGACTAAACGAAGACTCCTGAAGATTCTGGCCAAAAATAACTTGGCATGCCACCGTTTCTCCCCAGCCCCACGGAGACGGGCATTAACTGATGGGATGCCAGCTGTCAGCTGGGCTCCGTCTCCGGCTAAAGAGGGAGGAGGGGGGGGTGGGGGTGGGGGGCGGCCAGTGTTCGGGGGAGGGGAGCCTGCCCGCGGCTCCATTGTTTCCCTGCTCTCTGAAACCGCTCAGTGGAACATGAAAGACATTCTAGCTCCTTCACCCCAGGGGCACCAGATACTTTGTATTTCAGCAGAAGTGGTATAATTACATAGCTTAGAGTTAGAATTAATTAGCATTTGGGGAAGTAGTGATAAAACCAAGCAGTTATTAAAAAATTAATTTTAATAGAAGTCAGTTTGGAGAGTCTTGCTTTTCTTGTGAAGGATAGATTTATTTATGTATTTATCTATCTATCTATCTATCTATCTATCTATCTATCTATCTATCTATGACAATGAGGGGAAGTAAAAGGACACCACCATTGCATAATCCAACAATCAACCTAAACGACTAACTCGCCTTATCGCTGGGTGTTACCAATGGTAACATTGGGCTAGTTAACCACTGGTAACTCTCTCTGGATATTAAAAATCCAAAGCAATGGCACAAGTGCCCCGCATATTTAACAATAAATCAAGAGTTAGGGTCATGTTTGAGGGTTATCTGTGGGGAAAACACGTTTCATATTATCCTTAAAAAAAAAAGGAATTTCCCAAATGGATGGGTCGTATCAGCATTTCTGACGTAAGCGTCATGGAGAATCGCTTCACATCGCTGTTCTAGACACAGAAGATACTCAGCAGACATTAACACGGTTTCAAGAGTGACTTCTGCAGTCAGCAAACCGCGTCTATGCACGTTGGAGGGCTAAGGCTGTCCCCGGGGACTCCTGGGCACCTGGGAAGAATAAGGAAGACAGATCGTTGCTCTCAGGAATTTTTACCTTGCTTAGTTCCTTGGCAGGAGGAGTCAGAAAAGACTTGGTTCATAAAGAAGGAGAAGTATTTTTTACCTTTGATTGGAGTTCGATGACACTACCACTTAAACCCAAGGGCAGTCACAGTAAAATCTTAATTTTCTGAAATTGTTCATTGTTCCATGGCTATATAAAAGCCTGTCCTTACTCTTGGAAGATAACGTTGCAGTATTTGTGGTAAAAGGGTATCAGGTATGCAGCATAATTTTGTTTTATTTTTTTTATTTTTTAAAAAAGATTTTATTTATTTGAGAGAGAGAGAGAGAGAGAGAGAAAGAGAGAAAGAGAATGTGCCTGAGTGGGGGTGGGGATTCAGAGGAACAAGCAGACTCCCCACTGAGTAGGAATCCTTACTCGGGTCTTGATCCCAGGACTCTGAGCTGAAGGCAGATGCTTAACCCACTGAACCACCAGGCGCCCCTGCAGCATACTTTAAAATTGTTTGGGGGGGGGGCGCCTGGGTGGCTCAGTGGGTTAAAGCCTCTGCCTTCAGCTCAGGTCATGATCTCAGGGTCCTGGGATCGAGCCCCATGTCGGGCTCTCTGCTCAGCAGGGAGTCTGCTTCCCCCTCTCTCTGCCTGCCTCTCTGCCTACTTGTAATTTCTCTCTCTCTCTGTCAAATAAATAAATAAAATCTTTAAAAATAAAATAAAATAAAATAAAATTGTTTGGGGGCAACAGTGGTTATTGTCACTCTGAGAAGAAGTGACAGTGGTGGTGGCAGGGGGCACATTGTCCCCGAGGAGCCAGGCTGAGTGAAAGGGATGCTGCAGGTCACCCTACGATTTTTTGGTAACTGCCTCTTACTTCGTGTGTTTTCAAAATTATAAGTTAAAAACTAATGGAGTGTAATGGAGTCGCATTCGAGGAAGTGACTGTTTTCAGAGTTGCAGAAACAAAGTGAAGAAACCATTGCTTGGAAATGGAGTTACTTCAGAAAATGGGATGCCTTCGGAAAAAGCTTTTTCTTATTTCAGAGGAACAGCAGAGTAGATACTGCTGTGTTTTGAAAACTCTAGGAGTGATGAACTTGTAAGTATTTACGTTCTAGATTTTAACAAAGGCTGGGAGCTCCCTCTTTAAGGAAAAATAGAAATACCTTCTGAGCACTCCCTCTTCTTGGAAACAAAATTTCACCCTCTCTTCCCGCTGCCGCCCCAGACCTCACCCTTGCCACTGTTTTGGGGTCAAATGATGAGACGACTCACTCGACATTTTCTTACCTAAGTTGGGTATTCCCTTCAGAAGGCCCTTTGGAGAATAATACCTGGGATTTCGTAAGCTCTGTCGATAAACCTGTATTAGTCATGGTTTAACAACCTCCATTATTTAACACGTTATGTGTTTTCTAAAATTTTTTAATGAATTCATTTTTTTAAGTAGTCTCCACGCCCAGCATGGAGCCCAGTGCAGGGCTTGAACCCACGACCCTGAGATCAAGACCTGAGACAAGACCAAGGGTCAGGTGCTCACCTGACTGAGCCACCCAGGCGCCCCAATGCACATTACATGTTTATGTCACATGTACCAGTACGAGAGAGAAAACAAGGAATGAAAGCAAATTCTTCTGCAGGGTCCATTTGTGCATGCTATTGCCACGCCCCATAACGTAAAATACTTTAATATTTAAATGCAGGTGGGGATTTTTCATCTTATCGCTGGATATTGCCACAGATTCTTAAGAGTATACGCTGGCACAGCCTACCTTGCCTGGCGGTCGTTTACTGAAAACTCTTACCGGTTTTATGCAACATCAAGAGGAAAAACAAAGATCCAGGGGTTCCATGGTTTACTTTGAATAAGGAGACAATCTCTTCTGTTCTGACATAGTGAGTTGGAGCCTGGGGCATTTTCTTAATAATGCAGAGTTTTAACAATGAGCCACGTTTTAATTGGAGCAAGTATGTATCACTAAAATTAATAAGGGAAAGTTTTTCATTTTCCCCGGGACGATGAAGCATCACATGGCATCCTGGCTCAGTGACAACATAGAGTGAGAGAGAAGGTGACTCAGGAATTGCAAACGGAGCACAGAGGACCAAGGCAAGAGCTCCCCTATAACTCTTTGGGAGTTATAGTGGTTGGACCATATTTGTTGGATTTTCTTGGTACTTGTCCTGCTTCTCTGAAATTATTTCAGAAGGTTGCTTTCATTTTTTGAAAGGCAAATTTTTTAAAACAAATGTATGCCTGCTAGTTCCCACCCAGCTGATGCCTGCCCCCGTTCACAGAAATGTCCTCAGAATTTCCATGTGGATTCTGTGTACCGTCTATCACCGCACTGTTTGCCTAGTGGTCCCAAGACCAGAGTGTTGAAAATTTATGAAGAGCCTTTCTGATTCCTCGTCCAATCTATGATCTGGTTTCCAGAAAATCGTTTGACTATTTTCAACTGAACTTATGTTTTCTTAATTGTTACATACATTTTCCAGTTTTCTAAATTCTCCTTCTAAATATGTTATTTTTCTTGTATTCTCTCCATGTGTTCAACACCCATATGCGTGTTTTTGCTCTTAGATTTTTGTTTGTTCCAAGATGGAGTTTATTCTCTTAACCACTGTGATTCCTGCACTCTGATGTAAATAGCGTGCACATATGTTTTTTGGGGGTAATTTCCATCCTGTCTTGGCAAGATGGCCTGAAACACCCACCTCTTTCTTTCCAGGGGCAAATGGCATCTCCTTAGAGAGGATGCATGACCTGGGTTAGAAATCATCACCCAGAAAGATGTGTGCTCTCTGTGGTCAAGAATTACCTCTCTGCACAGGGTGAGATTTTGTGGTATTCATGGCAAAGAGGAGAAAGACAGGAAGAGAAGGCAGGTTGAGTGGAGTAGAGGAGGTAACGAAAGAAAGGATGCAGGCCCCTGGGTGGTTCGGTCGGTGAAGCATCTGCCTTCCTCTCAGGTCATGATCCCAGGGGTCTTGGGATCGAGCCCCGCATCGGGCTCCCTGCTCAGTGAGGAGTCTGCTTCTCCCTCTCCCTCTGCCTCTCTCCCTTGCTCATGCACTCTCTCTCTCTCTCTCTCATTCTCAAATAAATGAATAAAATCTTTAAAAAATATAGGATGCCAGAAGACAGACAAACTAATAGTGAGGTAAAAAAAAAAAAAGGAGGTGGGAAGAAAAAGGTAGAGGAGAGGAACGCGAGGGCCGCACTGATGCCCTGCTGAGGCTTGCTGTCAGAGAGAAGTTTTGGAGGAATTAGTCAAAACTGGACAGATCTGAGGCCGCCTCCCTGCAGTTCTGAGGGCAGCCACCAGGGACAGTGCGGCGCTGTTAATTGCGCTAATGGAGGGGCGCTGTCCAGGTGTGAACAGAAGAGGCTAAAGACTGCTGCTCCCAAGGCTGATAACTATAAAATGATATAAATTCACTATACAGAGGTAAAATATGCAGTAATATTTAAAGATTACGTGCAAGGGTACAAACTGATGCCTATTTCTGTTACTGATAAACAGGTAGTCAGAAACTGATGCTTCCCAAACACTGTCCAGTTACGGGAACCCTTCTGAGATCTACTTGTTCTTCTCAATCGATGGCATGGAATAATGTGGTGTGAAGGAAGCCTTGCACGCTCTCCTCTGCCCCTTCTTTTGACGACTATTGAATTTTACTGTCTCTGACAGGTTAGACTCCGGAACATCACGAGATGCCTAACAGCTGGAAGTAATAGATGTAAGATTGGGAAGGACAGTGAGTACACCTGCCCACTGCCGTTGTATCCCCAGTGAGCAACAGGGGGACCACAGCGAGTAGGTGTTAAATTAACACTTGTGAAAGGATAGATAAGAAGGAAAATAGGCTCGATCATTTTTGTGTGGAGGGAAAGAACATGGCTCATTCAGGGTGGAATGGACAAAAGCCTTTCTTCTCCTTGGCAGTCATTGAATGGAGTTCAGTTGGAAGGAGATGATCGTTAGGTTGATTCAGACACATTCACCCTCTTACTGCAAAACCATGTGGCCTGTTTCTCTCTCTGTTCTCATTCTGGATAACTTCTGTGTGCAAGTCTTTTCTGTGGAAACGAGACCTCAATCTGATAGCTGCTAGGAGGCAAAATGGCGGCTGATGGGCAGCCAGAGATACAGGGGCTGGTTTTGGTGGAAGCACAGGACCCTGACTTTATTCAGTGAGAGTTACGAAACTGAGCAGAAAGGGACATCAGTGATTTGATTTTGGTACAATCCTTTTCATTTCTTTTGTAGTTGAAGAAGGCTTTTCTTTGAAGAAGTGCTAAAGTTGCCCAACCAAGGTCATGTTCATTTCAATAATTTTTATTAAGTAACATGCATTAAATTTATAGTACTTCTTTTTCAAAGGGAGCTCTCATGTTATCTGATAAAGAAGTTCATGTAATAATCTATATTAAGTTTACTTCTTTTATATTTAGCTGTATTTATATGAGAATATATTTTTAATGTCAGTCCTTAACAGCTGTGTTTTCTTGGGGGCTGTTAGGAAATTTCTTTCTTTTTTTTTAATCTGTAAAATGTGTACAGGAATATTTGTTCTATTCCGTTTTCCTTCTCAAGAGTAACTGAGAACCTGTGAAAATATTTAATAAACTATAAAGCAAAATACCACATACAGAATTACAAAAATTGATAGAATTTTATTATCTACCCAACTAAACCCAATCTGTATTATTAACACATGTGTGCACAACACAAAATTATTCTGATAATTTTTTTTTAAATAAGGATTTTATGGAGGACTTTTTGGATTGCAGAACAAACATGACATAATTTTCTCAAAAATTTCTTGCTTCTATTCTAATATGTAAATAAGCATGATACTAATTCTTGAGCAACTTATTATTTTAAAAATTAAGCTAGTATTTAGTTCATAAAAGGGAGATTAATTAGAAGGCAATATCTAGTATCTCTGACTACACAGCTAGAATATCAGTGATAGAAATACTAACTCCACTGAAATTAATAAATATTTCCCTTAATTTGATTGGCTGTGATTGAAATAGAACCCATATAGAGTTTTTTTAAATTGTGTTCTGTTAGTCACCATACAATCATTAGTTTTTGATGTAGTGTTCCAAGATTCATTGTTTACGTATAACACTCAGTGCTCCATGCAATATGTGCCCTCCTTAATACTCACCACCAGGCTCACCCATCCCCCAACTCCCCTCCCCTCTAAAACCCTCAGTTTGTTTCTCAGAGTCTACAGTCTCTTGTGCTTCATCTCCCTCTCCAATTTCCCCCCTCTTCACTTTTCTTTTCCTTCTCCTAATGTCCTCCATGTTATTCCTTATGTTCCACAAGTAAGTGAAACCGTATAATTGACTTTCTCTGCTTGACTTGTTTCACTCAGCATCATCTCCTCCAGTCCCATTCATGTTGTTGGGTATTCATCCTTTCTGATGGCTGGGAAATATTCCATTGTATATATGGACCACATCTTCTTTATCCATTCGTCTGCTGAAGGGCATCTAATCTCATCTCTTTCCACAGTTTGGCTATTGTGGACATTGCTGCTATGAACATTGTGGTACATATGGCCCTTCTTTTCACTACATCTGTATCTTTGGGGTAAATACCCAGTGGTGCAATTGCCAGGTCATAGGGTAGCCCTATTTTTAATTTTTTGAGGAATCTCCATACTGTTTTCCAAAGTGGCTGCACCAACTTGCATTCCCACCAACAGTGTAAGAGGGTTCCCCTTTCTCCACATCCTCTCCAACACTTGTTTCTTACCTTGTTAATTTTGGCATTCTAACTGGTGTAAGGTGGTATCTCAATGTGGTTTTGATTTGAATTTCCCTGATGGCTAATGATGATGAACATTTTTTCATGTGTCTGCTAGCCATTTGTATGTCTTCATTGGAAAAGTGTTGTTTATATCTTCTGCCCATTTTTTGACTTGATTATCTGTTTTTTTGGGTGTTGAGGACTCTATAAAGAACTTGAGGAGTTCTTTAAAGATTCGAGATCTTTACAGATCTTGGATATCAGCCCTTTGTCTGTAGTGTCATTTGCGAATATCTTCTCCCATTCTGTGGGAGCCCATATAGAGTTAATTTCTATATTAGATTTAGCTGTATCAATTAGTGATTACATAGTCATTTTTTGTTTTTTGTTTTTTGTTATGTTCAGGAGTTAGTTTTGGAGTCCTTCAGAAAAAAATAAAATTCCAAGCATTTCTTATAAAATTCACTTCCTGGTTTAGTTTTGTTTGTTTGATTGGTTGGTTGGGTTTCTTTGGCTTCAAGATGAACGTATGCAAATTTTTTTAACTTCGCGAAGCGTGAAGTCATTGTGCTGGAGCTTATATTCCTGCTCTTTACTGTGACCCTCTGTGATTGTTTCACAGAATTTTCACCTGTAGCTGTTGTAACGTGAAGCTCTGCGTATTGACCACATCCACGTCTGTGTCTGGTCTTCCTTATCAATCTGCTCCCACTGTGTGTTGACATTTGCCCTTGGGGTGAGCATGTGCCAGCCCCCTGGGAAATCAGGGACAGGCCCCTGGCTCTGGGTGAAATGAACGAAGGGAAGACATCTTTCCCTGCTCAGCACTCGCCAGTAAAGAGCAGAAAATCAAATCTCCGTAGGCCCCTGCATGTTGGCAGGGATCTCCCAGCTATTTCTCTACCCTTAAGTGTACAAGAGTAGCAGTCTTGGAGGAAGACCCTTTGCTAATCAGTAGGTGGCAAGGTTTGACATCATCTCGGGCGTCACTCCCATACTCATTTTAAGTTCTACTTAATGGTTTATTTTCTTTGCTTCTGTGGCTACAGATGGCTGTGCTCTTGGAAACAGAGAGTTGAACAAAAGCCACATATGACTCTCATTGGACAACACTGACTTCCAAAAATAGGCAGAATTCAGGAGAGTGGAGAGCCACAATTTTTCATGAGGAAAAGTTGCTGTTCGAAGAGGAAGTCATGATAACTCTGTGCCTCAGACATTAGGCAGCTTACCTGTGTTCAGGCCCTGGTTCCATTTTCACCAGATTCCTATTTAACTCAGTAACCAAACCTTTATTTCAGAAATGCACCATTCTGCCATTATTCCTTCTATCGAACTGTTGATTTTTTGCACGCTTAAATGCCAAACAAGTTAGCATATTTTAAATTATGATTTAAATCAGTTCATACTTGGAATCCTTTTATCATTACTAGTTTGCATGTAATGATTATAAATAAGTTATTCTGATCATCAAAAACAGGCTCTTTGGGGTTATGAATAGCATGGTAATTCCCATTTAAAGTATGGGTGAAGTATGAATCTCAACGTATTTCATTTTATCAATTTCATCATTGATTGATTTATTTTCCAAAAGTTACAAAAGCAAATGCCTGTTTGCTTTCACAGTCAAATGATTCAGAGTGGTGAATACCCCAAGTTAAGGGTCTCTTTCCATTCCCGGTAGTGTGATCCTAATACACACACTTCCCTACACCCAGATTAAATAGGGTTGTTCCACTGTTAAGGAAAAGATTCATCTCTGCTCAATTTCCACAACTACATTTAACAAATACCTGTGGATTTCTGGCCATGAAGGTCCAGGGGTTGGTACTTTTGTAGAGAAGTTCTATGAGGAGGCACAGAATGGTCTGTCTAAAGGGCACATCTGACCAACTCCTATAAATGCAAGGTATTTTAAACAATGGGAAGGCACATTAGAAATGCAGGAGTTTGCTACACAAAAACAGCAGCCTATATGTGAATATGTGAATGTGATGTTTGTCATCCATAAGTCAAATAGAAAAGCTGCATGTCTTCATGATAAGATATTGTCTGAAATCAGACCCTGGTATTTAATAATGCTTGATGTCATTTTAACAAGGAAAGTCTATTTTCAAATCAAAGTCTAGCTTCTCTAATAATATGCTCTATATTTGTGGGTAATGTTTTAGTAACAGTGGGGCAAAATACAGTTTTTCTTTTCCTCCTCTGACTACTACCAGATCAATATCTTCTACATTATCCTTGGGGTTAATATTTTGCTAATATAGTAAGGTCAAAAATGTATTTTTCCTCCTAGATAATCACCCCTTTCTTTGGCCACATATTTGGATGTGACATTTTGGTGAGCGGAAACAGTGTCAGAAGTGTGGAAGGGGCTACTAACTCTTCCAAATTTGCTGTTTTCCATCAGTAATTGATGCTCAAATACAGTTTATTGCTTCATATTTGAATGAAGCAGACTTTGAAGCACTTGGATTTTCCAAATAAGCAAGATAAGCAAATAGGTGGCTTTTTTCATCTTTCCCCTGTGAGGGCAGTGGGTTAGCAGTACCCACTGGCATTTTCTGTGTTCCAGGAAATGGTGTCAAACCTTCAAATGGACATTTTGTGGGTTCCAGGAAATGGAGTCAAACCTTCAAATGGACAATCTGATTCTCTGGAATCCCCATTCTTTATTGCTTATCTGAAAACCAGATGCCATAGGCATCGCCGCTGTTCCAGAGCAGGCAAGCTTGGCAGTTGAGCTCAGTGGTGAGGAAGCCTTAACAATGCTCGTTTGTCTTTGAGATTAACAAGGTAGCTTATAAAATTGGTTACATATTTTTGAAATGCAAGCACGCAATACATTAGCAATGCACCTTCTGCAGTAAGCCTTTAAGAGCCTCAAAAGAAGCACAAGTTGGTCCAAGAGTATTATATTCAATTTTTACTCTGCAGTGGATAATTTTGTCTCTCATTTTTCTCATTTTTTAATGGTCCTTTGCATCATTTTAAGCATCTTCCTGAATTTAAAAGAGCCAAATATAGCTACTTTGCTCATTTCAGAGATACACACTTTGATTAATAGAGTTATTGGCAAAGCACTAAAAGACAAAAATGCCGTTACCCCCACATGTGGAGGGACTGGATCCGCGGAGCGTGGTGGGATTTCATGCGAGGGGTGCTGCATATCACAATCGTTAAGCAGCTCCCTGTGTGACTTTACGTGATAAGCCAAGATCCCCAAAGAACAATTTAATCGGCATAGCTCCAGCTAGAAGGTTCTGACAGCCACCTTCTACCTCAGCAACAGACTGGTCTCTCGGTAACATGAACATTCCTGAAACCGGTGGAGAAATTAAGGGGCTCCAGTGTTCCTCAAGTGGAGAAAACCCACAACAGCATTTGCCACTTAGGTGTTCTCTGAAATCTATAAGGCAGAGTTGAAGGAAACAACAGATAATTGTAGAGCAACTGAGAAAGGCCTGAGAAATAGAATTTTTCTTAGAATTTGCCAGACTTTTTCTCAGAATGGTATGAGTGAATATTACAAGCATCTCTAGACTTCCCTATTTTAATCAAATGGCAAAGAAACCTGTTAAAAATAACTGGAAGGAAGTTTCAGCCTGTGAGAATACTTGCCCACACGGAAATAGCTCTAGCCCCTCTGTCTACCTTTGTGAGGTAAAATGAGGCAAAATTGCAGTTTTACAGTGGGGCTGAATTTCTGACGGATTCTGGATTTACCTGCCCATATTGGTTGGGTCTCGCTGTACTTCATGCATGATGGGCTAAATCCATTTCCACTCATCCTCAAACTCTTTCTTCTCCAGGTGTCTCAAAGCCTTCCCAGTATGTCAACCGCCTTTGAAAAGGCTAGCATGTTGTGGGGTGCAGTTGCAACCCCAAAGCCAAATCATGAACAGGGCCTTGCCTCCTGTCTTGCAGAGGAGAACATGAGAGCTGGTGTAGCATAAGTCTTCCACTACATATTTTTTTTTTCATAATAGGATCTTGTTATTTTATCTTTGTATTTCTAAAAAATAATTTAAATAATTTTTGTCTGATAACGAAATAATATATGTGTCTTTGCATATTTAAAAACTACAAAGAAATTTCTCTCCTCTTCCCTCCTCTCTCTCCCTTCCTCTTCTGTTCTGTCCTCTCCTCTTCCTTTCCCTTCCCCCACTATCCAGGCCTGTGAGCTTCTGGAGCTGGCCAGAGGGGACAGTGAGCATGAGATGTCTGTGTCCTGGGCCTGGTTCTTCCAACCCTCTTCAGAGATGCTAATTAGAAACTTGAGCTGTTATGAACGATCTAATAACACCTTTCCTTTGACAGCCTGGAAGAGAAGTTCTACTAGTCAGTGACCCAATGGTGATGATAAACAGCAGTGGTAACAGAGGATAATCAGTCCACAAAGGCAGGAAGTCAATGCTGAACTCAGAGCCGAATCTGTGTGTCCACCAGGTTCTAAGTCACACGGTGAAAGTGCTATCCAGCATTAAAGCGGCAAGGCAGAGCCAGATCTTAATCTCTGTGGCTTGAACAATCCAGAGGAAATAGAGTCCCGATTAAATACTTCAATGAAAGAGACCAATCATCAATGACAGAGAGCCGGGTTCCGGATCCCAGTGTATTTTTGTTGAGGAGTTCTTACAGCTACCTGAGGGAGGTCATAGGCTGCAAAGCAATGGGTGTGGATAGTGGAGTGGGTGTGCAACAGCCCCTCGAGAGCCTTAGCACCTGCTCGCTGGCTCACTCCAGCGGTGGCGCTCAGCGACGGAAACATGCTGTCTCGTCATAAACGCGTGTTAATAAGGTCTTCTCTGATAATGAGAGAAAACTAGCGACAGAAGTGACTGGAATGTGCTTTTCAAAAGTCTTTTCTTCAACTCTGGTCAGATAAATTAGGAAGAGAGGGAAAAACACCGTACACCGAAAGTGATACTAATTTTTTCTTAGTCTTAGTTGATAAATGAATATATCATGATGTAAAATGACTTGAAGGAGAAGTCTCAGCTCAGGGGAGGGTGGAGAGTTTTGAATTCAGATTGGCAACTCATCAGTGGTGCGGCCATGAGCAAATCACTCTTTGCCACCCTAGTTTCCTCATCTGTAAAAATACCTACAAAAGCCTCTGATTGTGGAGGGTTGCTGGGAGGCGGGAGTTAAAGAGACTCTGTGCGGGTGCTTTTGAGGCCAATGCTTTATTAGAGGAAGTATGGTCATAGTTGTTAGCTTCACTTTACTGTCTGTAGATTCAGGTGTTTTTAACCTGGTGAGTGCCACGGAGCTCTTCGGAGGTCTGGCAAAGCCTGGGGAACCCTCCTCAACATAGTGTTGAGTCTCAGTGCATAGGACAAAACTACATAGTGTTATAAGGAAATCATTTATCAAGTTTGTATTAATGTATATATGGCAGGCAGAATAATGACTCCCAGAGGTGCCTGGGTCCTACCCTCTACGACCTATGAGTATGTTATTTCACATGGCAAGGGAGGATGAAGGTTGCAGATAGAATTAAGATTGGGAATCAGCTGTCCTTTCAATAAAAGGAGAAAAGTCTCATGAAAGATTCACAAGTAATAATCGTTAGTTGATCCTCATTACTTTAGGATTGGAAGATGGTTAAGGTGGGCCATGGGGGTGGGGTGCCTGGGTGGCTCAGTCAGTTAAGGGCCCTGGGATCGAGCCCCACATTGGGCTCCCTGCTCAGAGGGGAGCCTGTTTCTCCCACTCCCCCTGCTCATGCTCTCCCTTTCTCTCTCAAAGAAATAAATAAAATCTTTAACAACAACAACAACAACGACGACAAAAAGGTGGTCCACGGAGGGTGGCCAAATGTCGTTTGCACACAGGGAGATGAGCAGAAGCTGAAATGTCAGTGAAGCCAGAACATGGACCACGTCTCTGAATGCTTCCCCCAGAGCAGGGCTTGTGTATTATGGGGAATTACCGGACCCATCAACGAAAATACAGAAATATACAAGACAGGGGAATAAATCTAAATCTAGACCACTAAAATGAAAGATGAATTAACTCAGAAGTGATGGGTTTTTCCATCTCTTGATGATCACTTAGTGACTATTTGGGGATCTCAAAGAGGCCTCCTTCGAGAATGCAGTGCAAGTAGATTTCTGCTCTCTCAGAGGCAGCTGACTCAAACCTCCATTGCTTTCCTTACTGTATATCTTGACCTAAGACCAGCGAGAGTTCCACAGACTCTTGAGTACTGCACGCATAAGATACCAAGTTGAAAATCTTAGACTGGGTTGTTGCAGTGAATTCTGGAAATGAGGATAATTTTAAATTTTGAGCTTAAGGAAGCGTAAGTGGTGAGCACTAGAAAGGCTCATTTTGGTCTTCGAGCGAGGCTACCGCTTCTCAGGACCACCTAGTTCATTAAATCTGGGCCATAATGGACTTGACGTGCGTTATGGGTTGAATCCTATCCGCACGTTAAATTCAGATATTGATGTCCTAACCCCCAGTACCTCAGAATGCGACCTTATTTGGAAACTGGGTCACTGTAGATGTAATTAAAGTAAGGTGAGGTGTCTTGGGGTAGGGTGGGCCCCTAATCTAAAATGACTCATGTCCTTATAAAAGGGGAAATCTGGAAAGACAGACACACAGACACACAGACACACGCACGCACACACACACACAGAAAGTCAGGAAAGATGCTGCCATAAGACAAGGAAGAACCATAACCTAGGAGAGGGGCCTGGAAGAGATGCTTTTCCAGAGACTTCAAAGGGAGCGTGACACTGATGACACCTTGATCTCTGACTTATAGCCTCCAGAACTGCTGTCGGGCCACTCCACTTACAGTACTTCGTTGTGACATCCCTAGAATACCAATATCAGCCCAATTTAACCCATAGGTGCTCGAGCAGTTGAGACACTCAGCACATTATCCCATAAAAAAACAGGAAAGCCATGGCATCTCATGCAATAGCTAATTGTAACACTTTTATTAATCATTTAGCTTGTCTGGGGCTTAAGTTTTATTTGTCTGCTAATTGAGGAGGCTCGGTTTTTCTGAAATCCTTCCAGTTGCTTGCCCCCGAGGGCAATAGAGCATAAAACCCCAGAGAGTTTGAGATTTGCCCAGAGTGGCCCACTACCAGCTTAAACCATCTTTGAAACCTGTATTAAGTCTTGAAGATTCATGTGGATTTAATTCTTTGCCACATTATATGTGTTTGGTTTAATATTAAATAATATTTGAAATTGCTTGTCATTGAAGCATTAGTGTTACGAACTGTGCTTATGCCAGAGATTCATATTGCTTTACACACCATCACATGTCCCAGTTACTGGGACCTTTGCAAACAGCGAGGCTATGCTATCTGTGGTCCCTTCCAGCCCTTAAACCCTGGACTCCTGGGGCTGTTCATATACGGCTTACATCATTAAAGACCAGATTGTGTCTCTGTGTGTGAGGCCCCCAGATGAGTCCCCCTTTGTCTTTGTCGATGCCAAAATGTGCACTTTCAGGATGGGTTAATATAAAATTAAAGTACCACTCATTGAAACTATTTCACTGGCTCGTATGAAAAATATGTGTCTAAGCGGTATATGTGTCTGCTGGGTGGCTCCCCAGGAAGGCACTTTGATCATGGCAAATTGCATAAGGGATCTGTTCATTTTGTGTATAGGAAATTAGGACAGTTGGGAAAAATGCCTCAAATTAGATTCCGTAATCATATGCCACTGCCTTTTCCACTGAAGTAATTTGTGACCAAATCACTTAAAACCAGATCCATCACACACAGCCTCACACTCACAGTGAGGGAGGGAGAAGTTCCCCCTGGAGTTGGGCATGGCCGTTGGCTCTGCTTCAGCCCCTCCCAACTTGGCAAGTTTCCTCATCTGTGAAATTGGAGAAACAATTCATCTTGAGTCTACTGTGAAGACTGAATACAATAATATAAGTCCAATCGTTTTTTTAAATAAATTTTATAAATTTGAAAGGGCTGCATGGCTGTCAGGAATTATTAGTTTGTGCATTTCTAAATAGACCCAAAAGACATTGATGGGGTTTCCAGTGGGGCTGATAACCCCTTGTGCTCAGGACCCTTTAGTCTATGATGAACTTAACCAAGGAGGATGAGGCACCGAGAACAAGAGTCTCAAGGTTTCAACTAGTGTAAACATTTTCAGGGAAAATGAGAGTGACTCCAAGATAAGACTTAAGAAGTCTAGAGGCCTGTTGGTAAAAGGGTCAACAGAGGTCAAAAATACTTTCAGTATAGGGCGGTATAACCAATCATCTTCCGAAGAAGACAGTGAGTTTGTATGGTTGAAGTACCAGCAAGACCATCAACAAAACTCAAAAGGGGCAATAGAGTGTATTAAAGGTGAAATCAAATGAACAAAAAAAGTTGGTTGGACTAGTTACTTGTCTACATGGTTAGATACCAGACTTTGATCATGGTAGCACCCAACTCCAACTCAATTTGATTTTAGTGATTATTAAAAACAACCAACCAAGCAAAAAGGACAGGTGTGGTTCTCTTGGTTATATGGAGGTGAACTCTTCAAGTGATGGACACTTGTAAGGCCAGAAGATGAACACAACTTACATATCTTTAGAATAAATATGTGATGTGCTATCACTCAGGATAGAGACCTTATACCAATTTGTTGGGGTCTCCATGTATGAGGAGACACTAGTTATACAGCAGTAGACACACACACACACAAAGACAAAAATACCTGGTCTCATGAAGCTTATATTCTATACAGAGGAAGATAGATAAATGATCACGTCACAGGGCGGTAACGGTCTATACTCAGAAGAAAAATAAAACAGGTAAAGGGTCAGGGAATGATGGAGGTGGTACCATTTTGAAGGGGCTGGTCAGGGAAGACCATACAAAATGAAGAGCAAAGAAATGGACCCCGTGGAAATGGGGGAGCAGGGAGTAAAAACAGCAGGTCAGGAGCTCTGTCATGATTTTGTACCTAGAAAATTCAGGACCCCTGAGGAGGTCACTGTGACTGAAGGAGAGCAGGTAAGAAAATGAAGACAGAAGAGTTGAGGTCTGAGTGTTACCGGGCCGAGTCATGAGACATGAGACATGACTCTGAGTGAGATGGGATTCAAATGGGGAGCTATCGAGAGGGAAATGGGAGGGAGAAGCAGACGCCATCTGTGTGCCCTTCCACTGTACCGGCTTCTCCCTCTTCACCCGGCCCTGGCCACGGGGGCTCCTCTTCTCCCTCAGCATCTCCCACCCTGGACAAGGGAGGAGCAGTGTCGGCACCATGAAAGAGTTTCTAGAATGGTCGTGCTCTAATCCATCCTGAAGATGGCCTTTGGAGCTGTGGAACCAGTCTTGCTTGCTCTTGTATTAGTTGCTATAGATTCATGTGTTTCTTATCTCTGGAAGCATACTGAAGATCCCTGAATGAGGACTCATTTTTAAAATCCGTATTTCCCATTTGCACACGGAAGACATGTAGCAAAACTCACTACCTTGCAAGAGAACATTAAGTTTAATGCCTTTTTTTAAAAAAAATGTATTCTCATGAGAAAAGAAGCAATTCACGGATGACCTCAATGAGAATAAAATCGGTACATTCTCAATGGAGACAGTCTTTATATATCACAATGAGTAAAAATAGAGAGCATAATTTTTTAAAAGGGAGAACCCAAGAATTAAATTGGAAAGGGAAGCAAAAATATGAAACTCACAAGATTAACACTAAATATAACACACTTGATGGAAATTCATCGTTTGCCCTCCTCCTCTGGGACAAAAGTCATAACTTTACACAAAGACATAGGGCTGTCAGATTAAATACGGGATGCTCAGTTAAATTTGAATTTCTGACAAATAGTAAATAATGTAGTCTAGGCAAATCCCAAATACTTACACTCAAAATTACATGTTATCCAAAATTCAGGTTTAACTGGTGGCCCGCATTTTTGTTAGCTAAATCTGGCACTCCTACAAAGAAGAAGCTATTGACTCGTTATCTCTAGATTGTGAAGAATCATTGCTGCAGGAGGAGCAAGAGGGTGTGTTGAGACTCCTTGCAACCACCATTGTTTTTGACCTTGCTCTCCTTAGGAAGAACATCCTTAGCTGCGCACCTTCCATATGCCTCTCCAGGTCCACTCTGTCACCTGTCTTCATCCTGCTTTGGGACCCCAGTGGCTAGATGCATCAATGGGCTCCCTGGTCACTGGCTTCCCATTGGACTCAGCTAATGGGAGGTACTAGTGGGAGATGGAAAGGCAGAAAAGTGCCAACAGTGCATTTATTTCCACCAGCTCCCTTCCTGCCAGGTTGTTGAGGGGCCTGCTGGGCTCCCTTTCACTCTTCGGTCCTAGGGCAGGTAACAGCTTTGAGCTGCTCTTAGCCCCTGGGCACTGCGCTAACTTTGTAAATTGCCCCTTTTTAAGATTCTCCTCAAATTACTGAGCCTAAGGTGCCATCTCTTCCCTGCTGGAAACTTAATACAGTAAAGGCTATGTGATAGATATCCAAGATCAAGTGTATGATCCGTGATCATGAAATCATGAATTAGAAAGAAAAAAAAAAAAGATTTGGGAAGAAAATGGCAATGTTGGCATTCTGGCTGCACCGTTCAGATGGTGAGGTCCTGGTGGGCACTTAATCTCTATTATAAAATGGATATCTACTCCTAAAAAGTTCCTAGAAGAATGAATAGAAATAGGAATTCTAACCAGTCAAAAAAAAAAAAAAAGTAAGCTCTGTGGAAAAAGGCAATTTATCACTAGAATGCCCATATCCGCCATAGAACAAAACCATAAATCCTGTGTTTATAGAACCTGTGTTTTAAAGGGAGTTTCTTCAGAAAATCCAGAAATCAAAATGTCGAGTAAGTGAAAAGGAAAAACTAACAAACTCACATCTTGTCTTGGACCATTCTTTCCTGCAGCCCCACCTTCCTGTTTGTCCCTCACTGTGCTAGAGTTCTCTTCCCCAAAAATAGTGCTCAGCACTTCCTCCTGGCTCAGAACTTGGATGACTCCTTTCAATGCATCTAGTAGGTTTTCAAGAAATATTTGCTGATTTTAATTGCATTTCTGCTCCTTTGACCCAGTTGTTTCAGGTGTGGTTGGGAGAAAATCAACAGAGAAATAGCTAAATCCCCAAATTATTTCTCTAAATTTTCACCGTGAATTAGCAGGCATCTTGAAGCATGGCTGATGCCACACAGTAGGAAAGACACACACCAAGCCAGTGGGTGGATGCTTCATTAAGAGCAAGGATCTTTTATTTAGAGCTGACCCAAATTAGGTTTTAGCTGCTACCATCACATATGTAGGAGAGTTCTAGGAGTTTGTATGGTTTCATTTGTTTTTACGTTGAGTATTCAAGCAAGGTGGTAAAAGGGCAGGAGAGCAATCAGTAAAGAGATTGAATGGTCTTGTGAAAATACTTCAGCCCTGATAAATTTGGAGGCTAGAATCACTTGTATTGTTGGGTCGGGATTCCTCAGCAGCTTTCTCCAGATCTGCCATATTGTGTTTGCCTCCCTCATGCTGTATGATTACATAAATACATATAAGAGTTTCTTCTCAATCTTTCATAGTTTGCAAGTATCTATACGTGAATTTCACTGTAAGATATCTGTTTTCTAGCTTAGGTAAATTTAGTTGATCTCATTTAATTGAGTTGATCTGTTTTATTCCCAGCTATTTTTTTCTGGAATTATTACCCATCCTAATGATGTTCTATGTAGAGCCCCAGCTCCTTCTTTGGTGCAGAATGGGTGGCATATCATTTTGTTACAACGAGAAGCTCTCTGGTGTTCTAATTAATCTCCCCTCTTTTGACGGGTGTGGGCATTCTGTGGATTCTAAAATTTTATTTGAGAATTACTATAGTGTTTATTTATTCTCTTTTTAATATTTGTTATCTTTTCTCAATACTGGTGATGGATACCTATATAAAATATTTTATATTACAATATAGGTATGCATAATCTTAAAATATTTCTTAGAGCTCTGCTTATAAATTCTGAACAATGGTAGGCAGCTGTTTCTTGAGCATCTCAATCAATTTCTACCTGTTTTCTTCTGGTCTTACAGAAATTGCATTCAAAATAGCCTTGTGTAAAGGGGAAGGGAAGTCAAGACCCTCTACCTCTGAACCCTCTACCATGGTCGATTCACTTCGTTCAGTTCTTTATACGCCTTAGTTTGCTTCATCTTCATAGCGGTCTTACATAGCAGATGGCATTATCTCTACTTTTTTATGTGAAAACTGATGTACTGTATGGTGGCTAACTGAACATAATAAAAAAAACCAAAAACAAAACTGAGGCCCACCGAGGTAGGGCCAGCTTTCCGAGGTCACTGAGCCATAATGGTAGGATCAGAACAGCACCTGAAAGTGGTCATAGCAATCCTTGTGATAACGACAGCTGACATTTCCTAAACACCCACTGTGAACACAGGCTCTGTGCTGAGCATTTAGGAAACCCAATAATAACCAAGTGTTGCTATTAATCCCATTTTACAGACTGAGGCCAAACAAGGTTGAGTCCCACTGGATCAAACCCAAGACCAATGTCAAAGCCCGCACACGTTCTTGACCCTGTTATTTGTCCTACCCTGAGCTCAACTTTTATGAGTACATTGGATGACACGCCACAGATTGTCTCCTTGAAAATCTAACTATTCATGTTTCACAATTGCAGTAGTTTGAAAATCAATTGCACTTCGACAGAGCATGGTGGCATTTCCCAATAGTGGCTGAAAATCTATGTTAGAAATAAGCTTCTGTTTACTGACACAGAGCTGTGCAAAGGCAAATGTATATACCTGATTTTTATGGAAAGCAAATATCCTAATTATCTATAGATCTGAGTTGCTTGGAGCACAAGTGTGCAATGTTGAATTTCTGTGGAGCAAAAGAGAAGAGTGACATGTATAATAAATGCTAACTGTAGCAAATTTTGAAAGCATGGTTTGAATTGTTTATGTGTATTCAGTCATGGGGAATAAATTAGTTAAAAGCTCACTGCAGAAAGACCAGTTGGAAGTACACCATTCAAATGTGCTCCCACGTAAAGAGAATGATTGCCTTCTAATTGAAATATTACTATTATCTTATGGACACTGGATGCCCCACGGTTTTGATCTAAAGGCAGCTGACTTGGGGACCCTGTACTGTGCCCGTTTGAGCTTCCGTGCCCTATGCAGGTGGCGAGGGAGACCCTCACTGGTATGCAATGGCAGGGCATGAAGGAAAGGTATATCCTGCCACTGAAAGACACGCAAGCAGAGGTTAGGGGTCAGAGCAGGTGCGAGCCCTCTGTTCTGGGCATTGGAAGTGAGCCTTATGCTTAATCATCTCCCCATTCTTATTTTTATATCAATGTCCTTCACTGACCTGCATGCTTATTTAAGGCATACAAATACAAAGCAAAGCAAGTTTTAAATTTAAATGGAACTGATCATCATTATGTGTAATCTAGACCTAGTAATTTGTGCCCTGTAAAGTGGAATTTACCAACGACTCAAGCTCTGGAATAACATTTTTTCCCTTAAACTAATGAAAAAACCTTGATTTATTCAAAAGACACCATTGAGTGCATGTTAAACATGATTCATGGTTCTAGGCATCTGGGACACGTTAGTGAATGAAACAGACAAAAATCTTCACTCCTGTGACTTCTGCTGGGAGAAAGGACACCTCCCTGAAACACCATCAGCATGCAGATGATGCTGCGTGTTGGGAGGAGATAAGTACCGTGGGGGAATGAACTGCACAGAGCTGAGAAGGAGAGCTGGGAATGACCCCTAGACCCCAGCAGGTGGCCGTGTTAAACAGGGCAGGCGGCCACAATGGGCATCACCGAGAAAGTGGTATTTGAGACAACACGATCAGGAGAGGTAGCTGGCAAAAAGTAGTTGGGAGCAAAGAGAAAATGGAGGCAAGATTTGAGAGCCAGGGCGTGACTAGCATGTTGCAGAAACAGCACGGAGGCCAGCACGGGGCTGGGATGAATGAATGGGGCAGGAGTAGGAGGGCGACAGGTAGTTGAGAGAGGAAAAGGAGGGCCGGGCCTCATAGGGCATCGCAGCCCTGCAGGATCTTTGCGGCAGGGGGAGCCACTGAAGGAATTTGAGCAGAGGGTTGCCTTTTTTTTTTAGAAACTACCGTGGCTATGGAGTTGAGAAAAGACAGTGGAAGGACGGGCATGGTCAAGACTAGAGGAAGGAGGACTGTGAGAAGGGGTCCTGGCAGAACAGGCCAGCATGGGAGGGTCAGCAAGGAAGTGGGCAGAAGGAATCACGCTCCTGATTTACTTCAGATGAATGGCATTTGCTGATGACCTGGATGTGAGATGTGAGAAAAAGAGCTCAATTAATGATGACTCCCCAATGCTCTGAATCATTTACTGTCAAATAGAAAAATAGATTTTTCACTAGAAAATATCTATTCTTGTAAGGAGAATTACATTTGAAATGTACATAATCCCAGGGCTGAGGCCAAGAGTCTGGGGCCAAGAGGAGAGCAAAAAAAGGAGATCGAGGGGAAATGAGGTCCTACCCTAGTCCACTTGTCCAGTTCCTACTGGGGCATCCACATGGGGTATGTTCCTCCAGTCTGGAGAGGAAGAATTCCAGACAGAGCTCAGATCTTTTCTCAGCAATGAGGTGGTGGTAAAGTGAGGGATGGGGCAGAGACAGGGGGGCCCCAAGGACACCCCTGCCCTTCCCTTCCTCCCTCTTTACTCACCGTTCTCGGTACGTCCTGACCAGGTGCTGGGCGGTACACCATTGGCCTCAAAGTGGGAAAGTCATGGTATTAAGATCCATGTAATGGAACCACACTATGGGAGCTTAGTTAAGTAAAAAATAAAAATGTCTAGACTCCAATTATAGATCTAGATTTTTTTTTAAGCAAGCTACATTTATCATGCACAACACCGCTCTTAGCAAATCAGACAGACCTACAGAATCTCACATTGCATCCTGGTCGAAACAATATATCTTCTATCTTTTTTGACATCTCCAAAATTTAGGAGATGAAAGGTTTTTTTTCTTTATGCATATTTTATGGCATTATTTTTTAAGGTGTGCATCTAGAGAAGAGTGGGTCATGATTTTTGACTATCCAATTACATGTGAGTATAGCATAGTGTGGTAGAGTCTCATATAATATTCTCTGCACATAGCTGGCAAATCTCTGTGAATTTTCTTTCAAACATCCGTGAACTCTCCTGAACATGTCTTTGTTGCCTTTTGGTGGGGAGGTATATGGAATTTAAATTGTGTTTGCTGAGGATGATTCTGGAAATGAAACCAAGGGAAAACAAACCATCTTGTTAATCTCTGGGTGTGCGTGGGAGTTGGAGCAGAGAATAATAAAATTAAGGTTTTCCTTTTCTCTGCTGAAGCTACAGTCAGTATCATTCCCCCTCCCTCCCAGGTTGAGGTTTTCTGGCAGTAATCCTTGAAGGGAACTCTCATCAGCATGGTGTCCACTGCAGGATAATTTACCTTTCCTCTCTTCTTTGGGCTGAAGGCTTTCTCCTCTTCTGGACGTGCACGTGGTTTTCGGTGTCCATGAAGCCAGAACTGGGTTAAAAAGCTTATTCCTCCCCCTCTAATGCAGCAGAGTCAAACCCGAGAGCCGAGGAGTTTTTGTCTGTTATTTTTTTTTTCCCCAAACTGTCAAGCAGTGATGCTGACAGAGGACCTTGGACATGACTGAGTGTCCAAATAATAGTTCACAGCAGCCAGAGCCCCTTCTCCCTGGTCCCCAGGCTGGGGAGGAGCCACGGTCTCCATGGAGACCTCGCAGCCCCTTGGGCTGTGCCTGAGCAGCAGCAGCAGCAGCATCCCTCTCTGAAAACAGGAGTACAGGGAGGGAGGGCTTTGCTCTGGGCGCTGGTTCGCTCAACAAAGTTGTGTGTCTCCACCACAGGCCACCATTGCTGTTCCAGGTGTGGGCAGGGAGAGCCGACACTCTCGTGGGGTGTAGGGAACGGTTCACTGAGGACCGGTGTCTAACAAGAGGCAGCTTGAGATGAATCTGGAGCCGGAATTTGAATCTGGTCCCTGGACCAGCAGCATCAGCATCCCCTGGGAGCTAGTTCAAGAGGCAGAAACTTCCAGACATCCTGAATCGGGGTCTGTGTTTCATGGGATGAGCCAGGGATTCGAGTGGGCGTGGGCGGGGGTTGGAGAAGTGCCGGTCCAGGGTGCACAGGGGCTGGAACTTCAGACTCGGACCACATCGGCTGTGGCAGCCCCTCTGCTCCTCGTGGCCCTGCTGCCCCATGTGTCTCTCACCTTGAATAGCAAAAGCATCCATTCATCTCAGTCCCCAGAGCCTGGGGGGGGCTCTCTGGAAACTGCTGCCCCTCTGTCACAGCCGTTCCACGGGGTCCCTCTAGAAGATCTCCAGAAGCTTCCCAGCCTCATGGCCACCGCCTAGGTTCTCTGTCTCCGATCACTAACCTTTGCACAGCCTTTTTGCCTCCACTCTGGCTCCCTACCGGTGGATCCCCTATCCAATTACCCTGATTTTGCTAAAGTTCAAATATGTTCATGTTATTCCTCTGCTGAAAAAAGTTGAGCGGCTCCCCATAGCTCTGAAGGAAAGTCCACACTGCCTGGTGGCTTCCAGTTCCCGAGGGTTGCTATTCCCCTCCAGCCTTGCCTCATGCCACACCCCAGACACCCAAACCTACCTGAGTTAGATGGTAGGGCACTTTACCTGGTAAGTCATAAGGCTACCTGTCATGCTTACCTCACGCCTGTAGACAGAAAGAGAGAGAGAGAGAGAGAGAGAGAGAGAGAGAGAATGCATGTGCACGCATGAGAGAGAGATAGAGGAAAGATGGGGGGAGAGAAGAAGGAGGAGACAGAGATCTCCCTCATCCTGATATTATTTTGATTTTTTTCACTTAGTTTTTTTTATTGAGGTGGAATTGACATAACATACAATTGACCATTTTTCATCAAACAATGCAGTGGCATTTGGAACATCCACGTGTTGGGCAGCCATCCCTCCCCACCCCGGCCACGGCAACCACTGTTCTGCATTCCGTCTTTACAGGTTTATCTCTACTGGATATTTCCTATACACAGAGTCAAACAACGTCTGTTCTCCTGTGTTTGGCCTCTTTTGCTTAGCATCCAGCATCCAGACTCATCCATGTTGTAGATATCGGTGCCTCATTCCTTTTACGGCTAAATAATACTCCAATCTATATGTATTTCATCAGTATTATAGACCACAGGGACCCTGACCCTACTTCAATGCACGTGGAGAGTAGGTTCTGGCACGTGCCTTCCTGCAACTTCCCATGTCGACCGTTCTTCAGATGACAGTAGAAAGGCAAGAGCCAAGAATTAGAGGCCCCCAAAAGGCTAAGTTGAAGGGATTGAGCCTTTGTGCTAAAGATCCTGCATCTCAGGCACGGGAGAGGTCCCTATGACTTCATCCTCTCATGTAGCATGTGGTCGTAACCTCCTCGCCACCTGTGCTGCCTTCTCCTGGGAACAGAAAGTGAGAACAAGCCTGGTCGCTAAAGCAAGCGCTGATGCCACCAAGCCAGGGTCAAGTGCTTCAGAAGGAGCAGAAACCCGATAAGGAGCAAAGCAGGGGGTGCAGCTGCTTCCCAGATGTCCCCCCTGATGTTAGCTTATTTCGAGCACTGTTTGACGACTGCTACTGAGCACAAGAGCACAAGGGCTGCATGCTCGAGCTGCTCTGCAGATGTGAAAAGTTGGAAAGGGGGGGGGCGCCTGGGTGACTCAGTCATTAAGCGTCTGCCTTTGGTTCAGGTCATGATCTCAGGGTCCTGGGATCGAGCCCTGCATCATGCTCCCTGCTCAGTGGGGATTCTGCTTCTCCCTCTCCCTCTGCCCCCCATCCCTGCTCCTGTTCTCTCTCTCTCTCTCTTATTCTCTCTCAAGTAAGTAAATAACTAAAATCTTAAAAAAAAAAAAAAAAAA
>CM052898.1:188412528-188427553 GCA_028534135.1 Potos flavus | reverse complement strand
AAAAAAAAAAAAAGAAAAGAAAAAAGAAGAAAAAAAAGTCAAACCTGGAGAAGACAGAGAGGAAAGGCCAGTGCGAAGCATCTACACGTGACAAAAACAATTGTTAGTTTTATTATTTTGGGGTTCAAGGAAAGGTTCAAGTGTGTTCAGGGAAAACGGGCCCAATTTAATGGTGTTCTCCTCTAGCTCTAAGTGTGTAAAATTAAGTATCTATTAGAAAAGTTGCTTCACAGAGTAGATATGTATGCAGGAGTTATGTGCAGAGTACTGGTTAGAAGGGCCACATGAAGAAACTAAGAGGGAATAGGAAGAAGTTCACTAATATGAATGAAGAGGCGGGGAGTGATGATCACTTTTCTGGAAGCATGGTCACCAAAGGGTGGTGGTGGGCCATCGCCATGCAGGGATAAATGAGCAGTGGGCTCACAGGCAGGAGAGAGGGCTTTCTTGTTCTTCCCATGGGAGTTGTGTGGCTCTAATAATAATTAGAGTGACTTCAGTGACTTCTGAGATTTCTTGTTTCCTGCTCAGCTGGGGACCAGGAATGTACGCGCTGGGGGGAGGGCACAGCTTTGTATCAGTAACCAAGGCGGTGGCTCCCAGTTTTGGCTCTGTCATTCATTTGCTTGCAGCTTCATGGCTGCTGGGTTCCCTCGCTCAGCTGCCTCCCTCCAAGGGAACCTGATCCCCGTCTGTTAGCCTCTCAAGGTAGTTAGTTATGGTGACCCCAAGCTCCAATTCTAAAGAAGTGACATGAGTTAGGACAGTCCTTCTGATTGTCATAATTTACCGTTTACGCTATTGAATGTGGTTCTGGTTCTATTGCACATTTTTAAAAATGGAAGAAAATCATACTCTTGTGGTTTTGTTGGATTACTTTGGTCATTTTCATCAATACTGAATAATGTCGGATATTTGAGTATAATTCAGTGTTCCTGAGCAACGCTTTTGTTAAAAGGGAATTTGATAGCTTTAAAACAGTTTCCTTTTTTTTCCCTTGATGGATGGACATTGCTGACTCTTTTCCAAAGCCATATATGTGGTAGGTTGACTAAAACGTTTTCCAATGGTATTAGAGGAAAAATATACAAATATTACTATCTAGAATGTCCTCTGTCCTTGAACCGACATCATTTTCAAGGTCCAGTTATCCAAAGTCTTTGTGGGGATTAATGGTGGCCTTCCTAGTGTACACACTTCTGTATGCATTGCTGTAAATTTTTGCCCTCAAACTGTATGGCACATTGTTTTGGAATAATAATGCAGTCTAACACTGGCCTCTACCTTAGTTGTTTTCAGCAACAGCAGTGCCAAATTCCTGCCATCCAAATTGTATGTATTACATAACTAGACATGTTTTAATATGGGATATATGCGGGAGAGAGGGAATTTCTCTAACGGTTCAAAATACATCTTCTTAAAACATTACTCAGCCATCGGAAAGGATGAATACCCAACTTTTGCATCAACTTGGATGGGACTGGAGGAGATTATGCTGAGTGAAATAAGTCAAATAGAGAAAGTCAATTATCATATGGTTTCACTTACTTATGGAACATAAGGAATAGCATGGAGGACATTAGGAGAAGGGAAAAATGAAGGGGGAGAAATCAGAGTGGGAGACGAACCATGAGAAACTATAGACTCCTGGAAACAAACGGAGAGTTTTGCAAAGGAGCAGTGTGGGGGCATGGGTGAGCCTGGCGATGGATATTAAGGAGGACACGGATCGCATGGAGCACTGCGTGTTATCCACAAACAATGAATCATGGAACACTACATCAAAAACAAATGATGGCTGCATAGTATTCCATTGTGTATATATACCACATCTTTTTGATCCATTCATCTGTTGATGGACATCTAGGTTCTTTCCATAGTTTGGCTATATGCAGCCATCAAGAGAAATGAAATCTTGCCATTTGCAACGACGTGGATGGAACTGGAGGGTATTATGCTAAGCGAAGTAAGTCAATCAGAGAAAGACAATTATCATATGATCTCTCTGATATGAAGAATTCGAGAGGCAGGGTGGGGGGTTGTGGGGGGTGGGAGAGGGAAATGAAACAAAAGGGGATCAGGAAGGAGACAAACCATAAGAGACTCCTAAACTCATGAAACAAACCGAAGGTGGCTGGGGGGTAGGGGCGGGTAGGGATAGGGTGGTTGGGTTATGGACATTGAGGAGGGTATGTGCTGTGAAATGTGTAGGCCTGAGGATCCACAGACATGTACCCTGGGGCAAATAATACATTATGCTTTAACTAAAAAAAAAACACAAAACAAAAACAAAAACAAAACAAAACAAAAAAAAACAAATGATGTACTGTGTGGTGACTAACATAACACAGTCAAAACAAAAACAAAAACAAAACAAAACAAAAAAAAGAAATACCAGGCATCTTGATAAAAAGTTGTCAATCCCCAAAAATACATATGACATGGGAAGTTTGGTGATAAAAATATGCATTAGATTTTATGGTTTTCACTAAATGAAATTTTTTTAAGAGAAATTTGTTGCTTCCAATCAAATAAAACGTACTATTTAAAAAAACAAAACAAAACAAAAAAACGTTTTTGTTGCAGTGTAGTTGACATACAACGTTCTATCAGTTTCAGATGTACAACATAGTGATTTGATAGTCTATATGCTACACTCACCATGATAAGTATCATCCCCATCTGTCACCGTACAATACAGTATTATTGGCTAGAGCTATAGCCCTATGCAATATTTTTCATCCCCATGACTTATCTATTTTATAACTGGAAGTTTGTACCTCTGTCTCCCCTTCACCCATTTAATCCCCCAGCCCCCACCCCTCTGGCAACCACCAGTTTGTTGTCCATATTTATGAGTCTCTTTCGGTTTTTTGTTTACTTATTTGTTTTGTTCTTTTATACTCCATGTATAAGTGAAATCAGAGGTCTGTCTGACTTATTTGGCATAACGCCCTCTGGCTCCATCCACGTTGTTGCAAATGGCAAGCTCTCATTTTTCTTTTTTATGGCTGAGTAATATTCCATTACATATACCACATCTTCTTTATCCATTCCTCTATCAGTGGATATTTATTGGGTTGCGTCCGTATCTTAGCTAATTTAAACAATGCTGCAATAAACACAGGGGTGCCTATGTCTTTTCAAATCAGTGCTCTTGATTTCTTTCGGTAATTACCCAGTAGTGGAATTACTGGGTCCTATAGTATTTCTACTTTATTTTTTTGAGGAACCTCCATACTGTTTTCCACATATCTGGTTTCATCATGAACAACTGGGGACAATAGTGGAACCCACATGCTTACTGAGAGAATAATACATTATTGCGGTAAAGCATGCAGCCCAGGGACTGGTGGGTTCCGTTACTATTTGTTATGTTGTTGTATTTTGTGGGAGTATTAGTTGTATTTTGTAGAAGTAATAGTAAAATAGTAATAATCAATGCTGTTAGATATGTAAGTTTTTGTTCAAAATCTCAGTTTAACATCTGAAATTACAAATCTGCCTTATTGCCACGAATTGACTTTTTAAGATGTTCTATATATTTTGAAGATTATATATAACAAAGCAATGACCATAATTTTAGTATGAAATACCATTTTTTATAATTTACTCATTTAGTTGGCAGATAAAAAGTAAAACAAGTACAACCACTATGGAAAACTATCAATATCATATATTTATTTATTTATTTTTAAAGATTTTATTTATTTATTTAACAGAGAGAGAGATCACGAGTAGGCAGAGAGACAGGCAGAGAGAGAGGGGGAAGCAGGCTCCCCGCTGAGCAGAGAGCCCGATGCGGGGCTCGATCCCAGGACCCTGAGATCATGACCTGAGCCGAAGGCAGAGGCTTTAACCCGCCAAGCCACCGAGGCGCCCCTATCAATATGATATAAAGCTGGTCATATGCTGACTTAGGACAAAGCCATTCCACACCCAAGTACACCCCTAATAGAAATATTCACTTTTGTTCACTATGCACAGGGACTAGAATGTTCTCAGCAGTATTCTTCATAAGACCCCCAAACAGGAAGCCACCTGAATTCCCCAAAAAGCTGAATGGAGAGGAATCAAGGCATGTTCACACAATACATAATACTTAACAAAGAAACAAGGATGAATGGCCACCAACTAACTACACGCAACGTGGATGAATCTCACAAGGGCAATGTTGAGTGAAGGAAGCAGGACGCAAAAGGATATGTACTGTGTGGTTCTATTTATGTGAAGTTCAAAAACAGGCAAAACTAACCTATGTTGTTAGAAGTCAGGGAATGGGTTACCTTGGATGGTGATCCCCACAAAGGCATGAGGTTGGAGGAGGGGGTCCTCAGGAGTGCTGGTCATTTATTGTCTCTTGACCTAAGTATTTCTTACATGGGTGGGGTCAGTTGGTGAAAATTCAATTGAACTCTTCACTTAAAATAAATGTATTTTTTAAGTTTATTACACTTTACTAGCAAGTTTAAAAAATAATACAGAAAAAATATCAATGCAGACAATATATCATTTGTATTTTTTAAAATACTGAATACAGGGCTGCCTGGGTGGCTCAGTTGGTTAAGTGTTTGACGCTTGATCTCAGCTTAGGTCTTGATCTCGGGGTTGTGAGTTCAAGCCCCACATTGGGCTCCATGTGAAAAAAAATTTAAAAAATACTGAATATAGTTTTCACAGTTTAAATGGAAATATGTTTGGATTTTAAATTAATTATACAATTTTGATAAAATTCTAAAATAGTTATACATTTGTGCTCAAATTAAAAGCATACCTCTCACTTCCGATAGACACTCTACCTAACTGAGCACACTAATTATGGTGGGTTATCACTTCCTTCCAAAACAGAGAAAAGTGAAACATTAAGTTTTGAATACTCCTTCTAATGGGTAGGTTTGTTGGAAAGGCTGTAAGTACATATGGTGGAAATAATTGTAGGCCATTCATAGGCATTAACGGAAATTAAACATTCCTTTGGAATTCCAGTGTTGAACATCAGAGGAAGTACAAAGTTCTGCTGCACAGAAAACTAGCAGATAAATACTGTTTTAGCCATTATCAAGTTTTGTTTTGTTTTTTAACTTTCTTCTCCCCTTTTCCCTCCCACCTCCCCCCCCACACCCCCCCCCCCCACTCTCCTCTTCCTCCTTGTATGGGATCCCTTTTTTTCCCCATTCCTTTTTTGGTTCTTATCTTTCATTAGTTCAGGTTGGAGCTTTCCACATGGGAGATAGTGAACCATTTTTATTTTTCTAGACCGTTAAGTGAAAGGGATTATTTTCATATTCCTTTAATTTGTATGTGTCCATGAGGTTTGAATATATATATATTTATATATGTATAAATATAATAAATTTTATAAATATATATATATGTATATTTTATGTTCAGTTAGCCAACATATAGCACGTCATTAGTTTCTGATGTTGTGTTCAATGAGTCACTAATTACATAACACCCAGTGCTCATCACCACACGTGAACAGATATATTTTGAAAATTTACTTACAGATTGAAATCTATTTCATATTTTTCTACATTGAGATCCTAAATGCAAGTAGGCTGGCTTTAGTCCTCATTAAAATACTTTTTAACACTCTCGTGGAGAGCACAGAATAATGTATAAATTTGTCAAATGACTAGGTTGTGCACCTGAAACTAATGTGACATCGTGGGCCGACTGCACTCATAAAAAATTAAAAACACACACAAACTTTTTAAGAAGCTCTAGAACTTTTGTTTTATTCTTTGGACTTTTCCACATATCTCCATTTTACGCAATGATTTTCTAAATATTTAAGCTGGAGCACCTGGGGGGCTCAGTTGGTTAAGTGGCTGCCCTGGGCTCAGGTCATGATCCTGGGGTCCTAGGATCGAGCCCGGCATCAGGCTCCCTGCTCAGCGAGGAGCCTGCTTCTCCCTCTCCCTCTGACCCTCCTCCCTGCTTGTGCTCTCTCTCTCTGTCTCAAATCAATAAATAAAATCTTTAAATATAAATAAATAAATAAATATTTAAACCTTGTAACAACCCAGTGAGTGATATGAGCCCCCATCTAACAGAGGAGGAAACTAGTCTTAGGAAACTTGAAAGTAAAAAATGGTCTAGCTTCACGTGCATGAATATCTGAGCTGATGTTCAGACTCGGTTGACTGTGCTTTCCCCATACTATACTGCTTTTCTAAAATTTATTAATGTATCTTGACTAAGTGCCTTCTACTGGGGACACTTCAGTAGAAATAAAAAGAAGTCCCAGAGACAGTTCCTTCTCCCCATGAGGTTCCTAGTCCTCACTGAAACAGCATTTCCACAAAGATAAAGCCTGATATGGAATAAAGCAGCCTATGGTGTCGGATAATTAATAAACAATGAATAGTGGGACTGCACTATAAAATCAAGAATGGGATGAAAAACCCAGGAACCTTGCAACTACCCAGATTGAATGGGCAGCCCATCTTGTATGTAAAGGTGAGCACGTTCGTTGATGAACATGTCGATAATGCACTTGAGGGTAACCTGATCCAAATATAAATGGAGTAGCAAGAAGATGAGAGGAGCCTCCGACTCGAGCCTGTGATCACAAGTCCTATCCTAAGCGGAGCTTTCCCTGCCACATTTAATTAGGATTTTTCAAGGGAAGGCATCTCGCTGGGCCAGTTAGCCCTCAAAGATGCAATGCCCCACCCTCGTGTCCTCCTGAAGGACGCTGGTCTGAATGTTAAGACCTAAATCAGAGCCGAGTTGGAAGGTTTGAACACAGAGTGAGCTCAGGAGCGTCCCAGAAGGGCTGACTGCAGTGCTAATGCCCTAAGACATAGAAGCACGTCATTAATTGTGCATGGCCGGCTGGAGGAGGGGTGCAGAGCACCTCCCTGCCGGGGGAGTTTCTAAGACTCTCAGGTGCTCTCCAGAACCCCGGGTGGGCGAGGTAACCGCAAGCCTTGTTCTCGTGGGGGTGATGGGCGTTTTTTTCTCTGTGGCGATGCAAATCTTCAGACGCCCTTGAGAGTCTGCGGAGCGAAGCTGGAGGTTGCTCGGCCGGGTACTGACGACCCACCTGCGCTGGGGGTTTGCACGCCTTCCTGGGGGGGGAGGGGGTCTCCTCGCAGGGACCCTCAGCGGACGTGTCAAGAGCCACTTTTCCCTCTGTCTCTATGGACTCAGACCCCCCTTGACACGCACACATGCACACGCGCGCGCGCACACACACACATCATTCTGGCTGCACGAGCCTAAGGTCATCATTATTTATTATGTCTGGGGAAATGCTCCCATCCCCCGTGACAACTGTGATTAATGATAATGTGCAAACCTGAGGTAATTTGCTGACATATTAGATCTTTGTGAGGCACCAGAATGGGAACCGCATTTTTCAAGCGCTGCTCGGCCGGAGCCCCAGGGGCTGCGCCGGCTCACGGTGGAAAGGGGAGGGGGCGGCGGCTCCCGTGGCCGCTGCTCTGTGTTTAGCCATTTCGTGGGTTTATTTGTTTATAACTGTTTGTTCCTATTTGGGATGAAGAAAAGTAAGCATTGTCTACAAAAAAACAATTAGAAAACAATGGGATGGAATATCATCTGCTGTCTAGAAATATATGAAGGGAATCCTTGTACTGTTCTCTAGAATCTTCTAGAGCTTTGTGTGTGTGTCTGTTTTGCTGAGTATTGATATTTGTGTGCTCAGGCCGCCATAACAAAGGGCCACTGGCTGGGGGTTAAGCAACGGAAACTTATTTGCTCACGATTCTGGTGGCCAGAAGCCCCTCGTCAAGGTGTCCGCGGGGTGGGTTTCCCCTGAGACCTCTCTGCTTGGCTCACAGACACCATTTCTCCCTGTGTCCTCCCATGGTCGTCCTTCTGTGCGTGTCTGTGTCCTAACGTCCTCTTCTTAGAAGGACACCGGTCACTGGATCGGGGCCCATGCCAGAGACCTTGTTTTAATCACCTCTTTCAAGACCCCATCTCTAAATAAGTCACATTCTGAGGTACTGGGAATTAGGGCTTCCACATACGATTTTGGGGGGATACAATTCAGCCCATCATCTGAAAATGTTGTCTGTGGGTTTTCTGATCCCACAGAGTCTAAATGTGATCTGCATATCGGTGACCCCTGCCTCATTTCAGGGCCCTCGTTGGGGTTATGTTTTACCCCCAGCTTGTTGCTTAGTTGGCCTGCGTGGTTGTCAGAGGACTTCTTACTCATCCCCTCCTTTCTTCAGTCACGGCGTATTTCCGTGGGAGATCCTCAAAAAGCTGCACGGCGAATCCCAATATTTGTCTCATTATATTCAAATGGCACATTGGATAGAACTTTAATCATCCGTAGTTCTGTAAGAACGCGCCTCTCGGATCTGAGCGCAGGTCCTTCGGTGTTTCTCTGTCCGTCTGCTGACGACTCCCCATCCATGAACTGAGCTTAGCTGGTGGTTCTTGCCGGCGGGGAAACTGAGGGACTGTGGCTGCTTTTCAAGCAATGTCTCTGCCGGTTCGGTGAACGGCCCTTTGTTCCCCCAGAACGATGTTGATACTTCTGCTCACATAAATTAGTGCCCCGTAGGGACGGTGTGGTTTGCTGGGAAATGGGCCCACTGTGAGGGCTGACTGGTATGACCTTTGCAACAAAAATACCAAGTTCACCGCTGTGTTTGTGCTAATAAGCATTGGGAAGCTGGGCGCTCCCCCTTCTCGTTGGTTCCATCCCAGGGGTGTACGTTAGCCTGTACCCAGCTCCCGCCTCGTGCACACAGCTGGGGAGAGCCCGAGTTCTAGACGGGGACACGATAGGAGGCATAGCGTGTGATTGCTTTGAGAAATGAGTCCCAGGGGCTCCTGTTTTTTTTTTTTTTTTTTCTTATTCAAAAACACGTCAACACACAAAAATTAGCCATCCCCCAAATAAAGCACCCCTTCCGAAACAAACAGACTAATGAGTCAAACCTAATCAACTCTTCTTGTGTTTGACTTGGAACTGTCTTCATGTTCCCACAGACCTGGTATTTCAAAATCCAAGATGAAATTATTTCAAAATGAAGCTCTACCATTCTTTTATTTTTTGTCTGTTTGAGGCGCAATATGCCCAACGAGATGTGTGCATCTTTCTGGTTAACTAAAACGTATTTATGGAACTCGGACCTGATACCCTCATAGCTTAAAAGATGATGATTTCCCAAAAGTCTCCTGTAGTTAAAAAACTGATTAACTTCAGGATTGCTTTAAATAGCTTTTCGTGAATGCAAAATATGATTCAATGTGAAACAAATTCACACCCTTCTCCTGAGGAACATATGTTTTGAAACACGATGTAATCTTGTGTTCTAAATCTCAGAACGGAAGAGTGACGCGTCCCCATATTTATGCACAGGCACATTCCTTTCCTTGATACCATCTAAGTGACATCACAGAGCTAAAAGCTGCCACAGAGAGGAAGGGTCAGAAAAGGGAGTTCTCGCCCAGCTTTATCCCCGGACCGCAGGTCACGGGGTAACTTGGACGGTCTCTGCTCCTCTGGGCTTTCCTTGCTGGTGAAATGTTGGAGCATTTCGCCAGCAATGGCTTCTCCCTCTAAGCCCAGGATCTGATGGGAGAGTAGCTTCGCTGGGCCGTGGAGCCGGGTTACCAGGAAGCGGAGCTGTGTGTCCTGGGGCAAGTGCAGTGCGCAATCTCAGTCTCTCCATCAAAAAAGCAAGAAAACATAGGGGCGCCTGGGTAGCTCAGATAGTTAAGCATCTGCCTTCGGCTCAGGTCATGATCTCAGGGTCCTGGGATCGAGCCCCGCATCGGGCTCTCTGCTCAGCAGGGAGCCTGCTTCCCCCTCTCTGCCTGCCTCTCTGCCTACTTGTGATCTCTCTCTCTGTCAAATAAATAAATAAAATCTTTAAAAAGAAAAAATAGCACCCAGTTCATCAGTTTGCTGCAGAGGATTAAATTATTTAAGCCCCGTGAGGCCCTTGGATCAGGATCGGGACCCTGGTCATACCCAGTTGCCATGTGGTTGTTTCACCAGCACTGGGTTAAAGATCGTGGCAGCTGAGATCGGCCACTAATGAGCCGGTGGCAAGAGGGTAGACTGTCCTCAGTTGTGTCACAGGGAGTGGCTCATGGCCTTGACCCCATTAGGGCAACTGGTCCCTGCTTATGGTGTAGAGTGGTTTTGCAGCATTGACAGGAGCTCTGGCCTCTGGCACATAAAACAAACCACTGTTTGGGCACGTGAGGTCAGAACTTCAGTAAGGAGCTCAAATTGCTGGGATAATTTGCCACTAATTGGTCAGAGTTCATGTGGATTCAGCTAAACTTCTGAAAAGAAAGTTGCCATTTATAGATCTTTACCAATTACATTTTAGCCCCTCTGCTGCATCAAAAGGAAAAAATACCAGAAATGAAACGGCTAGATAAAATTGAATACGACAACCGGAGTCCAGGGAAGGACAACCGTGAAATGTCCATAATGAAAGGAACGTTGCTAAACAAAACCAAAATAATTCATGATGATTTTTCTTACCTCTGCGGCATTCTGAGGCTGCTCGTTTAAGATTATGAGCTCTTCGTTGGCCTTGAATGAATCCTAGCAATTAAAAGAGAACCAAAACTCCTCAGGTGTCATGATTTGGAGGAACCATAGTGCTGGGCTCAAACTGTGGGACCCCTAAGAAGGGTCAACGGGGCCCTGATGGGCAGTGTCAATCCAGAGCTGACCCCGTTGGAGACCAGGGAGCGGAAAGCTCTTGAATCCTAGAGCCGCCTTCGTTCAGGGAGCCCACTCTGCCTGTGGAGTAAGTGCCCAATGGTGCCCATGGCTTTGGTGGGATGTTTATTGTAAGCCTACCCCTGGCATGAACTGTAGAGTTCAGGGCTCTTGGATATTTGGCTCCACGTTGTTTTTTTCTGATTAGGGGGAAACATGAACTTCATGGGCTGGTAGAGCCCTTGAGTTTTGTCACATTTACTAAACTCTCATTGGTTGGCAAGCTCTCTGTACCACATCAAGTGATAAAGCTTTTCCTTCTGCAGCTAAATATGAAATAAATAAAATATATAGGCTTCATTATTTTTACTCATCATAACATTTATATTATTTCTGTCATTTTTAGGTAAAAAACAAACAAACAAAAAAACATAGATGCACTGCAAAATATTTAGAGACAGGAATGATTAAAAAGTGAGGGACCTCTACCATCCTGTTTCTCAGAAATGAACATTTTCAAACATGTTGGAGTAGATTTATCCAGGTTTCTTCCTATGGTAATATGTGAGGTTACATTATTTTACGATTTTACTTTTCCTGCAGAACCTATTAAAACACTTTTCCATAGAGTACATATGCCTCACTTGGTGCTTTTTTTTCCCTTGTTTTTTTAAGAATTTACTTATTTTTTAAATCTATTTTAAAAAGATATTAGGGGCACCTTGGTGGCTCAGTCATTGGGCATCTGCCTTCAGCTCGGGTCATGATCGCAGGGTCCTGGGATCGAGCCCTGCATCGGGCTCCCTGCTCAGTGGGAAGCCTGCTTCTCCCTCTCCCACTCCCCCTGCTTGTGTTCCCTCTCTTGCTCTCTGTCAAATAAATAAATAGAATCTTTTTAACGGTTTTATTCATTCATTCATTCATTCATGCAGAGCATGAGCAGCTCTCTGAGGGGTAGAGGGAGAGAATCCCAAGCAGACTCCGTGCTGAGCCCAGAACCCGATGTGGGGCTCGATCCCACGACCATGAGATCATGACTTGAACGGCAATCAGGAGTTGGCCCCTGAACCGACCGAGCCACCCAGGCATGCCTCACTGGTATATTCTGAATCAGACACTACGTGTAAATAATTGCAGTGTCACCTCATTATAAAGAGCTCATATACAGCATCCCCCCCATTTTTGTCCATAGAAGGAACCACTTTCACTGCTCCTAGTATTTTAAAAAGTTTTAACCAGTGCATCATAGTCATGGACATATTATTAACGACTGAGGCAGGTCGTGCTCCCTGCTTTGCCCAGTGACGACTTCCACATTCCAGAGCACACCTGGTCAGATCTGGCGGGTAGGGGATCAGTCCCGGCTCGTTTCCCCCACGGAGGGGTCTCCCGGCACCCCCACTGGCTTCCCATCTGAGCTGCCCTCCCTGGGCAGCCCCAGCCAGCGTCTGCCTATATTCTCCCCACCTCCCCAGAAGTTGCTTCCCCATTTCCCTTTCCTAGGTCTGCAGTCTCTTTCTCTCTCCTTTCAGGGAGGCGCAGCCTTCAGCCAGTCATTTCCAAGAAAGGGTGCATGAGAAGTGCCTTTTGAAGAATTGCTGTTTGCAAAAAGACTTTAAGTTCAAAAATACCTTTTCTCTTAGAAATGTAAAATAATTTTTATACGAAATCATTTTCCCCATGGTCTTTTAGCTTCCAGGGTAGTTGCCATTCTGATTCCTGACCTTTGGGTGTAAATTCGTTTTCTTTTTTTTTGGCTTTGGAGACATCTAGACCCTTCTCTCAATCCCTGACATCCCATGATGTTAGGAGGATGTGTCTGGCTGCTCCCTTGGTTCATTCGTGGCGCTCGTCTTCGAGTTGGGTCTCGCCGGCCCACACTCCCATCCCTCACGGTGGGGCACCTGCCTTGCATGGCTCCCTCGATGATTCCCTCCCTGCTTTTTCCACCTTCCACCGCGCTGGGACTCCTGTCATTCAGGGGTCAGACCTTCGGGATGGAGACGATGACGTTTTAAGTCTTTATTCTTTTGTTGTCCAGATTTTATTGTCATTGTTGTTTGATAGTCCACACATTGCTTCCAACTTTTCCTTCTTGTTGTTATATGAACTTAAAAAAAATTCCCCACTTAGCTTTAAATGACCCCCAAATTCTGTTTCTGCTTCCATCTACTTTTGGCCCCGGAGCGTATTCACTCTTCCACATAAAATAGTCGCGTGACAATTTCTACAGATGTAGACGGCATATCCTATAATCTTAAATAAGCTCATGGATAAAGAGCAATTAACTATTCATTCCTTTATGGATTAAATCTGTGCGTGTGTATGTATACGAGTGTAAGGACACAGTGCGTTGGGGTCAGGAAACAAAGACAAATCATTTAAAAAATTTTTGAGGTCTCTGTGTCAGTAACAGCTTATGTTTAAATTGGATGACTATTTCTACAAATTGCCTTTATTCTCTTAATTCTTTAAATTATAGGTGAAATACTAATGACCAAAATATGGGAGCCCTCTGGTGGTGGTTGTGGTGAAAATACCTTTAGATACAGACTATCGTATGAGGTTAGTCTGAGGCTTAAATTCTAGATTTATGAGATCTAGTTATTTTAAAGTTCCTGAAAATGTAGGGAAAAATTAAACAAAAAGATGAGCAAAGCTAACTAAAATTTTGAAAACTTTTGAATATAACTGCATTAGAAAAAAATATGATTTTTAAAGATGACGATCAGCTAAATTCAATCAAGTTCTTAGGGGCGTTCCTGGAAGCCAACAGAAATCAAACCTATGTGTTGGGTCGGAGGAGCCCCAATGTCTTTGGGGTCTTGCCATCCACTCTCAGCAGCTCAAAGGCCTTTGAGATGGCCCCAAAGAAGTTACTACTGCTTGGCCTTGAAGGAAGCGAGGGAATGTAAGCGCGAGTAAAGAGGAGTTGTGTTAGTTATCTGCTGGGGTCACAAGGGACATATTGGTCAGAGTGACTCCACTCCTCACCTGGCCAGTGAAGGCAGAAGTAGAAGCTGGGTGAGGGGAAGCCGTTTCAGGTCCATATAAGGAAGAACTTCCTATTAGAAACAGTAATAATGAAACAATAATGAAATAATAAATAGAACAAGGACAAAAAAATGTAAATGGGCTGCCTTGAGAAGTAGTGAGTTCCCGATCACTGTGAGTATTCAAGCAGAGGATGGAAGCCTGCTTGTCAGAGCTGCCATGAGGGGATTCAGGCTTCCAGGGACTGTCCTCGACTCCGTGATCCTTTCTGACCCTCCAACCCCGGGACCACTTTAGTTAATAATCAACAGCCATGTGGGAGAAGCTGAAGGCATTGGAGGCTTTCTGTTTAAATCAGAGTTTCAGGAAATGGAAGACGGTATCCGTGCAGGAGGTGGGTCTCAGCGGGGGTGAATGTCACTTGTCTCCAGTCCCAGGAGGGTAGATGTATCTAGGCTCTGTGTTGCCTTATTTCTGAAAGGGTAACTGCACAGATCACTCCTGATCTCTGGGAACTCTCTAGCCGCTCAGGAGCCATGAATTTAGAATCACAGATGGGATTGTGCATATGTCTGTGGGATGCTGGCATTTCTTTCTGAGCAACAGTCCCATTTACACTGCACTCCTTGTGACCACATCTGCATATTTCACAGTCTTTTTGAGATCCTCGTAGGCATGACTCTGTCACCCAAAACAGCGAGGATAGGCTCCTCTTTTATTTTTATGCTTTCAAAAACAAACAGACCTTAGAATCTGACAAGCTGGCAGAAAATATTTTTCACCCAATGTGTTTATAATCCAACAAGTTGGTACAGCAAGTGGTCATTGTTTCTTCCCTAAACTATCTCAAGAGTTAGCTGTAATGCCCTTTGAAGAGAGAACATAATTTTATTCTCTAGAAGGGGGACGAGTGACCTCAACTCATTATTTTAATTGGACACGGTTTCTGATGTTAATCTCTAGCAATTTGAACAGCTTGTTTTGCGGATACCTATCTTCCACATTGAATCATCCCAATTCAATCGGTCTGAGGTGCAACCGGGGCGTTGAGAATTCATCCAAAGCCCTAAGTGACTCCAACATCCTATAAAGTTTGGGAGCCAGGGCTCAGCGTAAATCAACCACTGCCTTAAGTCAGTGGTTCTCCAGCATTCACCACATCCAAATTACTCCGAGGACTTGTTAAACCAGATTATTGGCTTACACTTTCAGAGTGTCTGATTACAGACATCTGACGAGGGGTCCAAGAATTTGCTCTTGTAACCCGTTCTCGGGTGACCCTGCCGCTGCTGTCTGGGGACCGCACCATGAGAACCAACCACCGTGTCCCGCCGATAGGAGCCCATGTGTCCG
>CM052898.1:188386069-188412028 GCA_028534135.1 Potos flavus | reverse complement strand
CATCACCCATTATGAGTGAATCAAGCATCTTTTCATATATTCCTTTGCAATCATATATTTTTAAAATTAACCATCAATTTATGTCCCTCCTCCAAGTTTCTTTTGAGTGTTGGATTGCTTTCCTAAATGATTAATTGATAGGATTTCATCACAGATCAGGAACTATCTTTTTTCCATGATATGGATTATAAAAATTTTTCTCACTTGTTTGCTTTTCATTTCGCCTTACAGAAATATAATAGAGGCATATCTACCTCTATCCATCTGCCATCTAATTAAATATCACATTTTTTAAAATTTTTATTTATTTATTTATTTTATTTGTTTGACAGAGAGAGAGAGAGATCACAAGTAGGCAGAGAGGCAGGCAGAGAGAGAGGGGGAAGCAGGCTCCCTGCTGAGCAGAGAGCCTGATGTGGGGCTCGATCCCAGGACCCTGAGATCATGACCTGATTTTTATGTGGTTGAATTTGTATGTTGTTTATAACATTACAGTTTTGTATCATATTGAGAAAGATGTTTCCTATCTTAGGTTATATAAGACAAAAGTTTCTTATTTTTTTCTCTAATAATTACATTATGTCGTGTTGTTTAAATCTCCGAAACTTGTTTTGATTCAATAAGTTAAAGTAAGGATATGGATTCAGGTTTTTTTTCTGGAAGAAAAATGGGACCTCAATACCATTTATTGAATGATTGTTTTCTTTCTGAGGATAGACGACACCATTTTTATCACATCCTACAAAATTTATATATATATATATATTTTTTTTTTTTCCTGGTCTCCCCTTTTTTTCCACATCCTTCTATCTACTCACGCACCCTGCTACAGCCTCGGAATGCATTTGAATATCTGGTAGAACTATTTCTACCTTCTTTACTCATGTTTTGAAGATTTTCTTTCCTGGCTGTTTTTGCGTGATTGCTTTAAAATTAGATTATCTATCTGTCTGGGAAAAAATGTGTTAGGTATTTCGTGAGTGTGGTATGAAATGTATAGATTAATTCACGAATTGCCCTTCTCAGGATACCGTGTTCTCATCTTAAATAGGTCTGCCATTCCACTTATCCAAATGTCCTTTTGACTATCTGAGAAGCAATTCAGCGTATTGTTTGTGGGTTCATACACATTCGTTACCTTCGTTCTTCTTGTCCCCGTTGTGAATAGGATGGTGGCTTCAGAGGAGTGGTTGTACGTACTAAGGCAGCCTATTGTCAGTTTTTTTTTTTTCTTTTTTTACTCAGTCACTTCACGGAGTTATCATTACCATTTGTAATGGTTTTTCAATTGATCCTCATGGATTTTTCAGTTGTGCAATTATATCGTGTGCGAGCAATGCTAAGCCCTTTCTCCATTTGAGTAGACATTGTTCTGATGTCCTCCCCTCATCGTATTGTATACAATCTTGTCACTCTCTCTAGCTCAGTCCCCATTGCCATTGTCAATTTTGTGTGTTTTGTCCTTCTTTTCCGATTAGCTGAACCATTTTTTTCTATTTTATTAATTATTTTAAAACTTTCAACCTGTATAATAGTTCTAACATCAGTCTGCTTTGAATTCATTGATTCTTGCATTGATTTTTAGCTCATTTCCTCTATTCACTTTACTTGTATATATTTTATTCATCTTTTTCCTAATTTTTTTCATTGGCTACTAAATTCATTTATGTGCATTCTTTCTTGTTATTTATATAAGTGTGCAAGGCTTTAAAATTTCTTCTGAGTGTTGCTTTGGGTATATTACATAGGTTCCAATATGAACTGTACTCATTACTATTATTTTTTAACTTTTTTTATTTCAAGTTTTTATTTCAATTCTAGTTAGTTAACAAATAGGGTAGTATTGGTTTCAGAAGTAGAATTCAGTGACTCATCTCTTACATATGACACTCAGCGCTCACCACAAGTACCATTGTATATTAGATGTTCTCCAGTGTCTGCGTCGGTTTCCGTGGTTACTTGGGGAAAATTCCATGTGGGAAACCCTGTTTAGTTGCATAGTTGCAGTACTGTGCTAAGTTCAGAGACAGCTCTCTTCTATACCATTTCTACTTGCAGAAATGTAATGATTTTCTCTGTGGTCTAATGTGTCTTCAAGACTGGTAATGGTTTTCCGTGGACGATGGAGAGGAGGACAGAGTATCTGTCTTCAGGTTATAGAATTCAGTAAATTACATATAGATCTAACTTATTCACTGTGTTGTGTGAATCTTCATTATCTTTTTATGTACATTCGATCGGTCATGGGCTGAGAGAGGTAATTAAAATCTGCTACTATTTCTGCCTATTTTTTCTTTTTCTTATAGATTTTGCTTTATGGATTTTGATGTGATATTTGCGTTATCTATCTATGTTCAAACCTCTATATGTTTGTTGCAGATTATATCCCTTGCCATCATAAAAGGCCATTCTTTGTGACACTAAATCTCACTACCCTAATTTTATCTTTGTTACTTGAGAGCATGACCAGTGTTATCCCTTTGTTTGCATTTACCCAATATGCCTTTCCATATTTTTAATGTTCAGTACTTTTAGTCCCTTTGAAATTCAGCAGAATGGTACATAATTCAATTTGTGATCCAATATGGGAGTAAGGTTAGCAAATCTACATTGTGCTCTATCATATTTCAGGTTATGCTTTTTCTTCATATGGTTTCTTTTGTTTTTCCCCCTTTTGTTCATTTGTTTGTTTTTGGTGTATGTTTAGTTCTTTTTAGTTATGGAATCTTGATGGACTGTTTTTAGTTCTTACAATGGCTAACTCTGCAATTATACATTTATATGATATACTTGATCTTCTTTGTCTAAAGACAGCATCAACTCTACAATGACTTGTGAAGAAATTATGAAGTATCCTAAGAATGCCAGCCCTCAATTTTACTTGATTATATTTATCTTGGTTCTTCTAATGGTTACATTTATATTTTGATTAGTGGATATAAACCATTAAAGGATCTGTATTTGATCCCTGATTATAAACATTGCTCTACTTCCTCTCTCCTATGAATTTTTGTTATAATAATTTTAAATTGCCATGATGTAAAACATTGATTTCTGTTCCAATCCTATGGTTAAATGAACTAATGCAGAGTCAGTGCTTTTCCCATGATTTCTTGATTCATTTTCACATCATTTTACTATGAGCATTTTAAACATATAGAAAAATTAAAATAGTTGTAGAGTGAACACTTACTAACCATTATCTAGATTCTACAATTGGTATTTGCTATATATGCTTTATCATCTGACTATCCATGTAGCGATTCCTCTACCATCCATCCATCTTATTTCTTAATGCATTTCAGAATAATTTGCAGGTATCAGTAGACTCTTGAATAGTTCAGCCAACACATCATTAACTAGAGTTCAATATTAATAGTCTTCATTCAGTTTTTCCATTAGCTATTTTTTTTCTAATTGTCAGAATGATTTCACAGCAACTGTAATTTCTGACTATGTTTCCATTTGAAAATGTGCTCTGAAGTCTTTATAATTGAATGCTATTTTTGCTTGGGTATATCATTTTATTTCCATGAATATTTTACATTGTCTCACTATCTTCTAATGTGAGATGTCATTGTGAAAAAGATGAGTGTAATTATGATTTACTTTCTTCTTTTAAGTGACTTTCTGTTTTTCTTTTTTTTTTCACCCAATTACAAAAAAAAAGTGTTTATCTTCAAAAGCCCTGTAAAATAAATCTTGATAGAGAGAAGTGTCTTGTTGACTTTTCTATATCAAATATTCTTAGGACAATAGAACCATTTTAATTTATATATTCTTCTTATCCTGGTATTTCTGCAATACTTCCTAAATAACATTTTTAATACTTTTTAGTTCATGTATATGCTTCTCTTACTCAGGCATACCAGTTAAGTGGATTTGGGATCTTGTTCTCTTCTTCCCTGTCCATTTTTAGTCCTTTTTAATTTATCTATCTATCTATCTATCTATCTATCTATCTATCTATCTATTTACTTAGGCTATTTTCCTAATCTAGTTCTACATATTATGGACAATGTCTACTTTCTTCGTGCTGATCATGACATGACAGTTTGTGATTAAAAAATTGAGGAGGGACGTATTGCATGGAGCACTGGGTGTGGTGCATGAACAATGAATCTTGGAACACTGAAAAAATAAAGTTAAATTAAAAAAATTTATTCCTTTTCTCTCCTTTGCTTTTAAGTAGCTTATATTTCATCTCTTTGTCTTCACTGAGCCTTTATCTGTGCTCAAAGCTAAGTGTTTCCTTTAATTATTTTCATTCATTGTTGTATATTTTGTTTAAACGATTTGGCTCAGTAACTACCTTTTCTGGTGAAGTGTTGATGTTTCATTTGTTTTTCCTGTGCTTTCCCGAACCTTGTTTTGTATTCTATTTATATAAACAGTTCCATGCCGGGAACTTTTGGATTTATTTCATATCTTCTGATGGAAGGACTTCCTAGATCAGGTACTTATAAAAGCGGTTTATTCAGGAGTGAAACTATAACCAGATTAGCAAGAATTATTCCCACTCTATAAAGAAGCAACTTCTGGCATCAGCTTACAATCACAAGTGAGTTATTTTGTCTTCAATTCTCTCCCATCGACACAAGTCAGCAGGTCCTGGGCTGTTCCTAATGCTGAGTACCCTTTAGAGATGGGGATAGAAATTACCCAGCCTCACGTCTCTTGCTGTCCCACTGTGCCGGACAAGCTCCGGAGAAGCTCCCATTAGCATCCCGCCATCATCTTACTGAACTTAGTGATTAATTAAGCCATTAGTTATTCCTATGGCCTAATTCCCGCACCTTGAGAAGGACGCTTTGTTAGCTGTGCCTGAGTTGCTACAGATAACTTTTTTTGTGGTCACTTCACACATTTTCATCTCTCTCCCCCTGCTTTTGGAAGGTCATTTGAGTTAATGGAAATCTCTTTGGGTTTTTTGAAGACAAATTATATGTGGAAAGGCCTTTGGGTGGATTTCTTCCATTTGGAAACTCTTCTCCTTGGGGGAAGTATGTGCACGCCATCCTCCCGCCTCTTTCTGGTAGAGCTCCTCTGTTCTCTGTAGTGACCCTAAAGTTGTTATACTGCTTTTTCTGTTTTATTCCTACATTTTTAAACACAGGACATTTGGATAATTGAAAATTGGGTGTTTTCCTTCAGAGAAGTCCTGACAGAAAACTTCCATATGTATAGTTTGCTTTCCTCTTTTGAACAATCCTTCAAAATGGGCATAGTCAACCCCATTTTCTAGGCGAACGGAAGAAACTCCGGGAACACACCTGCCATGGCCAATGTCACACACCCAATATGCAGCAGAGTGAGCCCCTGACAGCCCCCTTCCCTTCAGCACACCAACCCTCGTAGCTGGGAACTGAACGCAAACACAAGAAACAGCCCTCGGAACTTGGTGAGAGCTTTGACATTTGAAATAGATTAGAGAAAATAGAAAATTGCCCTTATTTATCATGAGCAGGCTTTGCCATGGTGACAGACTGTCTAATTGGCTCATCTATATCTTTCCATTTCAGTATATGATTCTACTCATTAGTATGCAATGCTCTTCATCCCCACTGGGCAGGGATCTGAGGGCACTTATGGACCTTGTCCCCACACTGGGGCCCCATTGACAAGTGGAAGGACTCTGGTGCGACATGAAAAGTCCCAGCCAAGGACTCCCGCTTTCTGCACTTAGACATGATGAGTGCCTTTGCTAACCTAGGGACCAAGGCTTTTCCTTCTTTTTCAGTCTTATTAGTGAGGCATCAGTTGTCCTTTGATCTTTCTAGTTAAGATAATTTTACAGGAGGGCAAAGTCTCTTTGGTCTTTATACACCTCAGTGCTTCAAGCATTTTAACTGCTGTATAAATGTTTCTTGATTGAATGTTATCCGTTCTTAAGGAAAGAGTTGTGGCATTTTCGATGTTCTACTTTTATTCATATTTCCTCATAGTCAATAATACTTATTTACTTATAATAAATTAAATTTATTATAATATAATTAAATTATATTATATTATATTATATCTATAATAATAATATAATAATATAATATATTATATTATATATTATATATTATTATATATTATAATATATTATATTATATAATATTATATATTATAATATGCATTATATTATATTATATATTATATATTATTATAATATAATATAATATATATTATTATAATATAATTAAATTAAATTACTTATAATACTTATTTACTGATGTTGTACTAACCAGTGCTCAGATGGCACATTTCTCCTCCAAATGTACTCGATCAGGAGATGGGCTATGGTCCCCAAGAACGGCTGGAAGAAGGTCAGGGGCAGATGAAGCTTTGTGAAGCGTTTGTGAAAATGCAAAGGAACACATATATTTTGTTGTTGCAGGCATTTTGTACAGTGAGAATGTAAAGTCATTCACCAGTCATACTACCAGTCAAATCCTCCAGAGTTGCAGCAATCAGCTTGTCATCGTGACCTTTTCTAGTGCACATGCCATGGAGTTTTATGTCACACAAAGACAATATGGCAGAAAACCCATGCATTACCTTTTCAGTAAGTCTGCCCATCCTCTTTATCCTCTGAGGAAGGAATGCATTCTGAAAGACAAAAAGGCACATATTCATCACATATCAACCCCGTGAGCTCAGAAAACAGATGGAAAGTACACATTAATTAAGCTTTATTTTATATGTAGTTATACGCACGTGTGTGTGGTCGTTCTTGTGTGTATACACACACACACACACACACACACACACTCTTGCTCACACACAGAGTCCATCGAGTTCTTTCTGCCTCATAGTAGAAAAAGAAAGACTGGAAATATCAGAACTCTTTTTAAATGTCATTCTGAATTTAATAGGAATTATCAAATTAAATCTAATTGAACAACTTAGACATAAATTACTCATTTCAGCTCCAGCTAGAATTTTGCAGATTTGTCCCATTTTCCTGTCTAGAATATAACATTTGGCACAAATCCTAGATCAGACCTTCTCTGCAGCTGTATAACTAAGTATGAGCCTTGATAGAGAATTTTTTGCACCATGCCTCAGGAAAACAGTCCTGACAGATCCAGTATCTTCTTTGCTGCTTGTGGAAAGCTCTCACACACAATGATACCCCATAACCTGTTAGCATCCCACTGCTTACCTGAGCACGAAATCCCATATTGTGTGCTTTATGTCAACAAAATATAAAGTCTCGCTCTTACCAATAGTCAGATCATATATTTCATACTTTGTATCATAGTAATAGGTTGGTAGAATAACTATTGAAGTCACTTTTTAATATAAAAATGTGTTTACACAGCAAAACAGGCACTACGAGTGATATTGCTCTTTATCCAATTTCATTCATTTCATATCTTAGCGTCACTAAAATCTCTGAAATGTATTCATGTCTATGTGCACACACCTCCGAAACCAGCTTGCATAAGATAATAATTGTTCTCAAATCCATTTTGAATATTGAATTTACTTCACAAGTTAGATTGATGCATTTACCAGGGCATTTTCCAGGATAATCTCTTGTTTATTTAGTGCTCTGTATCTGTATCTCTCATGCATTTTTCTCCATATTTTAATCATCTTGATTTTGTATAGATACATAAAATAAATTTTATTTATTTTTATTTTATTAAGTTTTTAAATTTTAATTCCAGTATAGTTAGCCTACAGTGTTATATTCATTTCAGGTATACGATCGAGTGATCCAACACTTCCCTATAGTACCTGGTGTTCATCACAGCAGATGCGCTCCTTCATCCCCATCACCTATTTCCCCCATCCCCCACCCTCTCCCCTCTGGTGACCATCAGTGTATTCTCAACAGTTAAGAGTCTGTTTCTTTGTTTGACTCCCTCTCCCTCTCTCTTTTTCCCTTTCTTCATTTGTTTTGTTTCTTAAATTCTACATATGAATGAGATCATATGGTACTTTTCTTTCTTTGACTTATTTCACTTAGCATAATACTCTCTAGGTTAATCCATGTTGTTGCAAATGGCAAGATTTAATTCCTTTCTTTGGCTGAATAATATTCCATTATGTATATTACATATAATGGAATAATATTCAAATATACAAAGGAATATATATATATGATAAAGAAGATGTGGCAGACTAGACACTAGGGCTGCTTCAATAGTTCGGCTATTTTAAATAATGCTGCAATAAACATTGGAGTGCATATATCCCTCTGAATTAGTGTTTTTGTATTTTGGGGGTAAATACCCAGTACTGTGATTACTGGATCGTAGGAGAGTTATATTTTTAACTTTTTGAGGAATCTCCATACTGTTTTCCACAGTGGCTGCCCCAGTTTGCATTCCCACCAACAGTGCATAAGGATTCCCCTTTCTCTGCAACCTTGTCAAGACCTGTTGTTTCTTGTGTTTTTGATTTTAGCCATTCTGACAAGTGCGTGGTGATATCTCATTTTTATTATTACATTTCCCTGATGCTGAGTGATGTTGAGCAACTTGTCATGTGTTTTTTGGCCATCTGCATATCTTGAACAAATAATTCCAAAACTTGTATGGAAACACAAAATACCTCAAATAGCCAAAGCAATCTTGAAAAAGAAAAACAAAACCGGAGGTATTACAATTCCAGACTTCAAGTTATATTACAAAGCGGTAGCAATGAAAACAGTGTGGTACTGACACAAAAATAGGCACATAGATCAATAGAACAGGCTAGAAAACCTGGAAATAAACCCACAATTCTATGGTCAATTAATCTTCAACACAAGAGGAAAGAATGTATACAATGGGAAAAAGACAGTCCCTTCAACAAATGGTGTTGGGAACACTGGTCAGCTCCACGCAAAAGAATGAAACTGGACCACTTTCTTACACCATACACAAAAATAAACTCAAAATGGATTAAGGACCTAAATGTGAGACCTGAAACCATAAAAATCCTAGAAGAGAGCACAGGCAGTAAGGTCTCTGACATTGGCCATAGCAACATTTTTCTAGACATGTCCCCTAAGGCAAAGGAAATAAAAGCAAAAATAAAGTATTGGGACTTCATCAAAATAAAAAGCTTCTGTACAGAAAACGAAACAACAAAACTAAAAGGCAGCCTATGGAATGGGAGAAGATATTTGTGAATGGCATATATGATAAAGGATCAGTATCCAAAATCTATAAAGAACTGATACAACTGAACACCCAAGAGACAAATAATCCAATTAAAAAATGGGCAGAAGACATGGATAAATTTTAGCTTTGAAGTTTACCTAGTTGAGGGCCTCTCCGTACGCCAACATCTCGGGAGGCAATATGATTGGTATCTTTCAGCAGCAACACTAACTACTGAGGGACCTTGCTGTCATAACCAGTATCCACAGTGAAGTAGTAATCCCTTGTTAAAATATCGCAATTGTAATAACCTTCCAAATAGTTTCCTGTACATGCATATAGTGTAGCTATCCCCAAACTCTGTAGTGATTTTGATTTATCTGTACACTTGAATGAAGTCCAGCACATGGTCTGCTGGAAACACTTGTGGCTAAATTGCTATCATGATTGTGCTTTACCACAATTGATGTTTGATGTAATTGAGAAAGCAATTTTAATTTATTCTGACAACGCTTTATACCTGGTAGAGACTTAATACAATTCGAGGCACACATGCACACTCGCCCATGATTCTTATGAATACACCACATGGACGTGGACCAAGAAACACTCAGTGTCTCGTGCATTTGGTATGGAAATTCCTTTGCTGCCCCAAGTCTGTTATTTTCAATATACCGTGAAAGCAGCTCTACTAATCTGTTACGAAGATTCCGTCTCTTTCAACAAGAAGGCATGTCCAAGCTAGTAGAAACCATCATGGGGAGCTGGACTATAATACTCTCTTCTCATTAAAATAACATCTGCTTCCTTTTATAAACCCTGGAGCCTGGCCTTCTCTTTTACCCTGGCCAGGAGTCTGAACAGTTTAATCTCTACTATTCAGTGGGAGCCCCAAATTCCAACTGGGCAGGTTTTTAATGAGGCTGAATGCTCAAAGATGGCTTGCTACACATCTCAGAAATCTGCCACCTTCCTGCCTCCCCCACCCTACTCTGGTGTGCCGTGTGAAAACCAAAGGATTATCTGTGGACCTGGCCTTGAAGAACAAGGCATATAGAGTTTCGTGTATCCTGGAATGGCCCAACTCAGCCAACTGGCCAGAATACCCACCAATGGGACAGAATCTTGAGCAGGAGGCAGGTGAACCACAAGAGAGTCACAGATTTACAAAATACAATTGAAATCCTAAGATGCAAAAGGAACACAAAAGATGATAGATAGGTAGATAGATAGATAGATAGATAGATAGATAGATAGATAGATAGATAGACAGACAGATAGATGATAGATAGATGATAGATAGATAGATAGATAGATAGATAGATAGATAGATAGATAGATGATAGAGAAATCTAGCTGTAGTTCAGTTGTTGCCAGAAATTTCCATATGAACTCTACATGAATCAAGCAGCCTTCTAAACACTTTCTTTCAGACCTGACTGATGTGGGCAATAAAAGAGCAGTATCAGTAAAACATTCCTTCTGTCAAGTCTCAGTATGCTTCATAAAAACCATACATGACCTGAACTTGTGAGTCCTGATAACTGTGATAAGCCTAATACATATGAAAGACAAAAGCTCAAAAATCTACAAATAAGCTTCATTTCTTATTTCTTTTTCTTTTTAAAATAAACTTCGTTTCTGAGTGAAAACCTGGATAAAAATATGGACAAATAATCAAATATTTGGGAGTCATTGTCTGTGAAAACCACATGGAATGTTAAACCCAGAGCTGTATCTTTAAAAATACTCTTTTTCAAGGTCATCAAGATTGTCTTTATGGGTAAATAACACTTATTGTGTTACCAAAAGGAAGGTACTGAGTATCATCAGGTACTGTGAGTGAATAAATGAGATTCTGGCCAGAATTTGAAGCAGAAATAGTGTATCAGAGACATTTGGGGTCTGTTTTCAAGTGCTAGTCTGGGTTCAGGACAGTCAAAAGATTCAGGCTCTACACACACTTTAGCAAAGCAAATCTGGTTTGTTCTGCTGATTTTCTCAGTATTCAAAGCAAAGAGAAATCCTCACACCTCTTACTGTTATGTGGTTTGGTTTGGTTTGGTTTGGTTTATAAAGGTATCGAGTTCCATGTGTACCAAAAAAAAATGCCCAAAAAAGAATGTCAGAGTAACTTGTTAACCTGTATAGCATTCTAGAAGTTTCTAATACTTATCGACATCTACGTTGATGTCCATTTAGAAATGTCATTAACCATTTCATTGGCTTGTTATTATGTATATCCCAATCAGAACTTGCTTAAAAGAAACAAACAAGCAAAAAAATCGAACAATATATTTAATTTTATTTCTGCCTTTACAGGATATGATTCTAATTGCTGTAGATACCATAGATGTATAATAAAAATAGGTTTAAATCAAGTGTATAATAGAAGTCTCACTGGGAAAGGGAAGCCCAACTTTTATTTTTTTCTAAAAGAGAGAGTGGGGAGAGGGCACATGGGGCGAGGGAGAAGGAGAGAGAATCCAAACCAACTCAGCACTTGGCGTGAAGCCTGTTGTGGGGCCGGATCCCTTGACCCTGAGATCGTGACCTGAGTCTCACGCTTAACTGACTGAGCCACCCAGGCACGCCAGAAGCCTAACCGTTATTAAGAAATTTAAAATAGTTCCTTTTATCAGGGAACTTCGAATAGGAAAGAAGATATTAAATTTTAGCTACACTGGTTATTTTAACTCAAACTCTTTCATGTCTTTGTGTCTCCAAAGAAAAATACCAACAGAAGAATACGGACATGAGCTTATGTGAGTCAGTAAAAATATCTTTTTTTTTTTACTCTCTTACTTTTATTTATTTATTTAAATTCCAGTTAGTTAATATACAGTGTAATACTAGTTTCAGGTGTACTATATATATATATATATATATATATATATATATATATATATAGTGATTCAACACTTCCATATATCACCCAGTGCTCATCAAGACAAGTGCCCTCCTGCCTCCCCATCACATCTTTCCCCCATACCCCCCCACCGTGTCCCCTCTGGTGACCACCAATTTGTTCTCTAGAGTTAAGAGTCTGTTTCTTGGTTTCTCTCTCTTTTTCCCCTTTGCTCATTTGTTTCGTTTTTTAAATTCCACTTATGAGTGAGATCATATGGTATTTATCTTTCTCTGACTGACTTACTTCTCTCAGCATAATACCCTCTAGCCCCATCCATGTCATTGCAAATGCAAGATTTCATTCTTTTTATGGTTGAGTAATATTCCCTTGTATATATATATATATATATCCCACATCTTCTTTATCATTCATCAGTCAGTGGACACTTGGCCTGTTTCAATAATTTGGCTATTGTTGATAATGCTGCCATAAACATCAGAGTGCATGTATCCCTTTGAGTTAGTGTTTTTGCATTCTTTGGGTAAATACCTAGTAGTGTAATTGCTGGGTCGTAGGGTAGCTCTATTTTCAAAAAATTTTTTGAGGAACCTCCATACTGTTTTCCAGAGTGGCTGCACCAGTTTACATCCTTACCAACAGTGTAAGAAGGTTTCCCTTTCTCTGCATCCTCGCCAACTTGTTTTTTCTTGTGTTATTGATTTTAGCCATTCTGACCAGTGCGAGGTGGTATTTCATTGTGGTTTTGATTTACATTTTCCTGATGATGAATGATGTTGAACACCTTTTCATGTGTCTGTTGGCCATCCAGATGTTTTTTTTGGAAAAAATGTCTATTCATGTCTTCTGCCCATTTTTAATTGGATTATTCATTTTTGGGGTGTTGAGTTTTATAAGTTCTTCATATATTTTGAATACTAATCCTTTATCAGATATGTCATTTGGAAATATCTTCTCCAGTAATAATCCCTTTTAAAAAATCTGCTCGGGTGTGCCTGGGTGGCTCAGTGGGTTAAAGCCTATGCCTTTGGCTGAGGTCATGATCTCAGGGTCCTGGGATCGAGCCCCGCATTGGGCTCTCTGCTCAGCAGGGAGCCTGCTTCCCCCTCTCTCTCTGCCTGCCTCTCTGCCTACTTGTGATCTCTCTCTCTCTCTGTCAAATAAATAAATAAAATCTTAAAAAAAAAAAAGTTTAAAAAAAATCTGCTCAATTACTGTTTAGAATATAGCATTAAAGAATACATCATGGATGACTTAGGCAATCAGTTATTTTTGCCACACATGAAAATCTGTGGCAGGTGAAATTTTATTTTGATTTCTAAAAAGTCATTGTGATGACTTGATGTTTTCTTTCCCATCTCTGATGTCTGAGACTATGAGAATACAAGTTGGCATAATGAGCTTATATTTGGCACTGTGGGATACACAATTTTTATAGGTGGGGCATTATTTCAGAAAGGTAATTATATATAAAGATATGGCGGTAGGAAGAAAAATGGCCTCCTAGAGGTGCCTACATCTTATTCCCCTAAGCCTGTGAATATGGAACATTACATTACATAAGGGAATTGGGTTTACAGATGCAATTAAGGGAACTTGAGATGGAGAGCTTATCCTAGATTATCCAGAGGGGCCCAATCTAATCACACAAGCCCTTACAAGCAGAAGGCCTCTCCAAGGTGTGGTCAGAGGGAGGTGTGAGCACAGAAGGGTCAGAGAGAGGCAATGGGACCGAACTTGGTGATGCAGGAAGAGGCCACAGCCAGGAAGTTTGAGTGGGCCCCTAGCAGCTGGAAAAGGCAAAAAACATAGTCTCCCTGCAGAGTCCCCAGAATGAATACAGCCCATCCCACCTCGATTTTGACCCAATGAGACTCATGTCCAACTTCTAAGATCCAGAAGTGTAAGATAATGAACTTCTGCTGTTTTAAGCCACTTAGTGTGTGGTAATGGGTTACATCAGCAACAGGAAATCAATACAGATGTGAATAAGATTTAGCATTTTCTCCCTCAACCCTAAGACAAAACTCTATATTTTAAAGTTGTAATGGGGAATGTGTAGGAAATATAGCCCCTCAGAACATGAGAAACAGGTTTTATGTTTGCAGAGTAAATAGACTGTAACACAGTTGTTTCCATGACGAGAGAATGAAGGAACTTAGCCTTTATGTTGTCTTTTGTTTGAGAGATGCAAGAAACATTTAGCTTTATTAGGCCACTATTCCAGCAACCAAAGGGACAGAAACCTACATGATCAGGAATTCTCTCTGGTAAAGCAGATGCTTTTTTAAGAGTAGAGCAATCACATAAAGATTCAGTGTTGAGTTTTATTTTTTTTTCTCCCTTAAAAATTTCAGGTAGGTTGAGATTGGTTGATACGAGTATCATACACTTCCTTGGAATATCTTATGTGAGAAAAGACTTTGTTACAAATAAGTTGTTTAATTTAGAAGGAAAAAAATGTTAGTTAACACCAACAGAAATGTGGTTATCCTTTCAAGGATGCTTATTGCCTCTGGTAGTACAAACACATAGCATTCGGGGTGAACCATGAGCACAGTGATGTGTTGCACGGAGAGTATGACCTTGACTAGAAAGCAAAGAGAAGAACAGTTGGCCATGGCATTTGGCTGTGGAGGTTCCAGGAGTTCTAGAATGTCTCAATATTTTTTTTCCCCAATGTAAGCAGTGTTCTCCTAATCATGGGTTACTTCTTATTCACTTCTGCTCTACATAGAAGTTGTTAATGATTTTTAAACCATAAAGTACACGAAGCAGTATCAGTACATGAAGCAGTAAGTGGTAGGGAAAGAACAAGTATTTCACTGATCTGCGGGAAAAAAAAACAACCATATATTTTCAGTTGTTCTTGGTCTTTACTTGTCCTAGACTTTTTAGAGCCAAAATGGGAACTAGGGCTTTTAGAAGGAAATTATGGGTCTTAGGTTTTGTGTTGGTAATACAGAGGCCTTCCATGCCTTCCATGATGTGGCCCCCACTGGAGTGTGAGAGCCTGGGTCATGGAAGGGGTAGGACTTCATTCATCTACCTGTCCAACCTTAACCCGATGAGTGATCTTCCATTCCAAGAAAGAATTGTCATGAGGGGTTCCATAGAGTGACTGCTAAGGCTGCCTAGAAAGAGATCCCATCAGTCTTCTGTACTAGCCCTGTCCAGAGCATGAAGAAGTCAATAAACACAAGAGTACAAGGAGATAATATGAAAGGAGGGCATCCCTAATGGGTGGGTTCCCCCATTGGCAGAAGAAAAGACCTCAGGTCTTCTGAACCATTCCGTCCTTCCCGTGCTGACATGCAGTGTGGTCCCTGCTACACCGAGGGCTGCTATTGTCACCAGAATTTTCCAACAGCACTTTCAAAGTCGTAAGGATTTACATTTTCATTCTCAACTACAGTTTCCAAGATGAGACTCCCAGGTGTCTGTGGTAACACACAGCTGCTGTACCTCATTGGTTGGAGCTGAACATTATGTATTTTGAGGTAGTCATTAGAATTATTTCCTTTCGGGAAATGCCATATCCATGACTTGCTAAGGGTGATTCTTAAACAGGATTCACTATGTGACTTGGTCTGAGTCCGTTCTGGCCATTGGAAACCACACACCAAGTACATTTGCTTTTTGGGCCAATTTTACTGTTTCTCAACAGCCACGCTGACTGGGAATGGTTCCTTCTTAATGCAACCGAGCATGCACTGCACTGCACAGGGGCCCAGGATGTTAAATGGAAGATAACCGGGAGGATGCTTGGTTGTGTATAAGAACCAGTAAGGTGCCGCGTGTGGGAAAGATTTCTGCTGAGAACCTCTAAGATCCGCCAACATTCCTTGGCCTGTTGCCCTTAGAACTGAGCCTCCCATCAGATCCCGTGTCTTGGCCTTAGCAGATTCCAGTGTTTCTCTGACTGACAGCGAAGTAGAGCAGAAAGGCAAGCATGTCAGTTCAGTGCAAGCTGACCGTTGACTCGGCCTGACTCTCTGAAGTAGACTTGAGATCCCTAATTTGTATAAACCAGTGACTTTGACCACCCCTTCTGGGACAAAGTAGACCACACAATGCACAGAAGTTTTAGCATCTTTTGTCACCACCTCTAGATGGCCTGCTGAAAAAGCAGAGCAGGGAGGGATGGTCTTTGGCAAGGTCCACGGAAGGACAGGTGCTCCAAGAGTGGGCGGCGGTAGTGATCTGGACCGAGGGAGAGTGCTCTACAGTTGCTGGTGTTCCAATTTCCCCATTTGATCTGACTCCTTGGTATGTTGCAGAGGCCACTCAGTTTTCTTTCTTTCTTTCTTTCTTTCTTCCTTCCTTTCTTTCTTTCTTGATTTTATTTATTTATTTATTTGACAGAGAGAGACACAGCGAGAGAGGGAACACAAGCAGGGGGAGTGGGAGAGGGAGAAGCAGGCTTCCCGGAGAGCAGGGAGCCCGATGTGGGCCTCGATCCCAGGACCCTAGGATCATGACCTCAGCTGAAGGCAGAGGCTTAACGAACGAGCCACCCAGGTGCCCCTCCATTTTCTCTTATTATTCATTTATCTTTGACTGAGAGCAGATGGTACGGGCACGTCCTCTGTTGAAGGATAAAGCAGGATTCCTAACTGGATCCATCAGCCCCCTGATCTGGGCCCGGCTGTATCTGTCCCCTCTCTCCTGTCCCCTCACCCCCGGCTCTCAGTTCCAGCTACACTCCCTACTCTCAGATCTCCAAATTGCCAACTTCTTCCTTGACTCAGTCTTCACAAGTGTGCCTCCACCTCTTCCCCTCCAAACTCCTCTTTGTCTAACCAACTGCTCCACTCAGCCTGAAGGTCTCAGAGAGAAGGGCCTCCTGCGACAGCTGAAGCTCAGCATTTTCCTCTTGCCAGTATCGTGACCTTTAATGATGCAGTGACATACATGAGTACATGTTTACGTTCTTACCTGCTCAGATGCTATGCTCTGTGAGGGCAGATCCAAGTCTATCCCCCTTTTTGCTAACAGCCCAGCACATGCCTGAATGGCTATGCTGGCCTTATCTGCCAGGGACCATACCCAGTGCCTCGTCTCCCCCCTGGCCTCCAGTAGTGTCCCTCAGTGCCAGCACCACCAGCCAGGCTTGGCCTGCCCGACCCTTGACTCTCCTACCCACCTGGCCTAGGAGCACTAAACACACACAGAGGACGGCATGCTAAGATGAGCTCTTGGCCAGAGTAAGCTTCTGGTGACTTCTCAGAAATAAGCATTTTCTACACCCTAGAAGCATATACGTTTAGACTTACGATGCATGGCAAATTTCACTTAGTCTAGCCACCTTCTTTAGACAAGCAGAGAAATGGGGGTCTCACCTCCATGGCTGGCGGTGTGCTCCCATTGTCCACCCCTCCCCCACCACTCTGTCTGCCTCCTTCACTTGTTCATCGCATCCACCCCCTTCCTCTCTGGCACTCCGGAGAGTGTCAGCTGACCTGTCCCAGCTCTCCCATATCTGCCTTCTGGGTCCAGATATAGCGGTATATAGGCCATCCCTTGAAGTCACGCACACCCCCACCAAAGTGCATGTCTCCCTGCTTTGGGAAACAGAGACAGGTGGCTGAAACTGAGAGGGAGGCCAGGTCCTCATGATGGTCCTTCATCCCTCACCGAGCCAGCCAGCAAGGACTCATCCAGCCGAGCACTGGTTGGTGCCCCCTGCAGCAGGGCATCATGGGAGCGTTGGCCATGCCTGCCCTCAGAGACCTGGCGTCTACCTGGGGAAACACACGAGTCAACCAGGGACTCCTGCGGGTACCAGCCGATGCCTGGTGCATGGTCTTTTCCTTTCCTCTAATAAACCGAATAGATTAGTGTGCTCTTAACGTCATCTAGGACACAGGCTTATGTAGAGACAAAAGGCAAAAGCTAGCAGAGAGTCAGAGAGAGGTGTAAAATTGAAGCAACAAATGCTTGCTGTTATTTGCCGAGGTGCTTGAAATATATAAGGTATGGGGTGAAATCAGCTCTGCACCCGCGCCCGCGCCCCTTTGGCACTGAGCCCCTCATGGAAGCGTCCAAAGCGGTGGTGGCTGAATGGGTCCACTTCTGCAGGAGCTTCTGGTCTTGCTCCTTGGCCACTTTACCCCCTGGGCCTTTTGGTGTTTGTTTTTTTTAAGATTTTATTTATTTATTTGACAGAGAGAGAGTGCACAAGCAGGGAGAGCGGCAGGCAGAGGGAGAGGGGGAAGCAGGGGGGCCCAATGCAGCACTCAGTCCCAGGACCCTGGGATCATGACCTGAGCTACCCGGCACCCCCTCCCCCCCAGGAGCTTTTAAGTAAGATCAGGATGTCTCAGTTCTGTCTTGCCCACAAAAGAATAGTACACGATAAATTTTCTTGAGAAAATTTCACATAGAGCAAAGACATGAAGATTTTTTAAAACATTTTTTAGTTAAATTCAATTGTTAATATTTACTGTACTATTAGTTTCAGTGGTATAATTTAGTGATTCATCAGTTGCATATAAAAATAGAACTACCCTACAACCCAGCAATTGCACTCCTAGGTATTTATCCAAAGGATACAAATGGAGTGATCTGAAGGGGCACAGGCACCCCAGTGTTTATTGCAGCAATGTCCACAATACCAAACTATGGAAAGAGTCCAGATGTCCATAGACAGATGAATGGATAAAGATGTGGCATATATATATATACAATGGAATACTATTCAGCCATCAAAAAGAATGAAATCTTGCCATTTGCAAAGTCATGAAGATTTTTTGAATCCTATTAAAAAGATCATCATAATTAATGCAACTTAAAGAATCTAAGGGGCTGAGCCTCAAAATATTCACATAAATGATACTAATGACCTTGATAAACTGCCTTTATTTTTTAATGTCAATATCCATTATTTGAACTATTGAATACTCTTTCAGGAGCATTGCAAAAAGGTATATTCAGCTTGGAAGTATTCTCGGTGCCACTTCTCTGTGCCTGTTGGGTAATCAGTTGCCAGACAGGAATATGAAGCTAACTATTCTATTTAACCTTCGTTTCCCAGGCTAAAGGTATTTTGCTGAGACATTAATATACAGGCAAGTTGACTCTTCATTAAGTAATGTGTTCATCTTCATATATGTGTGTGTGTGTGTGTATATATACATGTATATATATATCTTACTACATGTACTTAATATATATATATATATATATATATATATATATATATATAACATACATATATAATATTTTTTATCCAGTATGGGAATGAATTTCTTAGACTAATTGGATATCTTTGTATTTAAAGTAATAGAGTCTGGCAAGAGCTTACGGCTGAGATACATATATTCCATCATCTTTCTCCATTCTTCTGTTGATGGACACTTGGGTTGCTTCGATTTCTTAGCTATTACAAATATTGCTTCAATAAAAGTAGGGGTGCATGTATCTTTTCCAATTAGTGTTTTTGTTTTCTTTGGGTAAATACACAGTAGTGTAATTACTGAATCATACGGTAATTCTAATTTTTTTAAAAAAGATTTTATTTATTTGAGACAGAGAGAGAGAGAGAGCACAAGAGGGGGGAGTGGCAGGGAGAGGGAGAAGCTGGCTTCCCGCTGAGCAGGGAGCCTGATGCGGGGCTTGATCCCAGGACCCTGAGATCATGACCTGAGCTGTAGGCAGCCGCTTAACCAACTGAGCCACCCAGGTGCCCTAGTAATTCTAATTTTTAAAGCACCTCCACACTGTTTTCCACAGTGGCTGCATCTGTTTACATTCCCACCAAAAGCATATGAGGGCTCCTTTTTCTCAACATCCTTGCCACAATGTGTTATTATTATTTTTTTGTCTTTTTGATTCTAACCATTCTGACAGATATAAGGTGATATTGCTTTGCACTTACAAAATAACTAAGTCACAGAGATGAAAAGTACAGCATAGGGAATATATTCAGTAAGATGGTCATAACGTTGTCTGGGGACAGATGGTGACCACACTTACCGGGGTAATCACTGAGTGTATAGAATTGCTACATCATTATATTGTACACCTGAAACTAATATAAGACTGTATGTTAGTGATACCTCAATTAAAAAAAAGAAAGTTAGTAATAGAGTCCAATAATATCCTTTTGGCTTGAATCATCAGAGAAAACAAGACTATGTTTCTCTTTCCAAGAAAATTCAGCATGTTTTATATATTCTTAGTTGCAAAGTATCGTAGTTACTGTGTGGCGAAGGTTATATGAAGGAGATGGAGATTCTGCAAAGTAAGGGTTAAGTTAACTGACATCTAAAAAGCAGCCCATCACAGTTCTAAATCCTACTTGGATTTCTGGAGGACGCACAGGGGCAGCGGATTTTATATATGACCTTGTGTGCCAGACATACATAGCCGAGTTTTGTTCTCCCTTATCTATTAGAAATGAGTTGAAGAGTAGGGGAAGCACCCGTAAGAAAGGACTTTGTACTGAACCGTAGATTCAACCCAAATATAAATTCAGCTGTCTAGTAATGCTGTATACATGACTAGTTCCAGGCTTCTCAGCTAACATACCCTAAAGGGCTTAGCAAAGACTTCCTACTAATGCTATTAATTGCTTATCAAAAAAGGTGTTCCATTGTGCTTTTAAGTAATGTGAAAGGCCATTGGCAAATCAGATAACTTGGAGAAGAATTTCTGAAAGATGGAAAGAAATTTGCATTTAGAAAGGCAAAGATGTGAAATTAAGCAAAATCATTTGACTTTATGGTATTTCAGAGAAGTGAGCCAAAGTGGAGTGAGTCACGGCCCCTGGCAAACCCTGGGCACTGGGGACAGAAGGAGGGAAACTGGCGCTGAGTGTTTCATGTTTCAGGATGGATCCTGAGCTCCTGGCTGCCAACTTCCAGTGGGGAAGAGAGTGCCCACTAGCAGCTGGCCTCTCAAGGAGGCTGCCTGGTTTGGATGCTTCCTAGGGGTGGTCCAACATAGGCAGGTGGGGGAGAGTGTACCAGAAAGACATTGATTTTGAACAAATGTGAGGAGTTTGACATCATGATCACTTTCATAAATACAGCATGACTTAGGGGCGCTCATGTGCAATCTCATAGCTCTGATAATTCTCCAGGAATACTATGAGACATGTACGCCCAGTTATTGGGAGGAAACAGATGTTAAAGAAATTTATCAAGATCGTATTGCTGTTACAGGAGAGAGAAAGACTAGACTTGCTGCCCTCTCTATCTGGCTGCTTTCCGCATCTGGGAATCCCTAAATCTGAAGGCTGCTGATGAAAAAATAAACCTAGTAAAATAAATATGTAAGTAGGAGGGCAGATAGTGTGTGCTATTGTTTCTCTTTTGCTTGGGGACTGGTTCAAGTTCAAAGTGGGATTTGAGACCCTCATTAAACCAAGAAAGGGAGAGGATCCACGCACAGAATGACACAGAAGAAATGGGTTAGAGACACACGCGGAGTCCTTCACTGATGAGACCACTGGGCAGATCTGTTGGGGGTCAGCGCACCCGGGTCGGTCAACTCAAGGGACGGGAGCTGGCCTGAGAGATGCAGCGTACGACGTGGCTTTGTTCCTGCACAGGTCAGGGAGCTTCCACAAGGCATTTTACGAGCAGGGGCACCACGTGCAGAGTAAAACTTTGGCTGCACTGAGTACCTTTTTAAAGAGAAGTAATACTTATTTGGGGGAGCCCACTGAGGAGATTCTTGAAGGTCTTGAACTATAAGCTTCAGCCCTAGAGAGAGTAATGAGGGGATCAAAGAGAAGCTGTTCAGGAGATAGAAAAATGTTCAATGGACTGAGCTTTCAAAGCAAGGGAGAGGGAAGTGCTTCTCCTGTGAACAGTATCCCTACCACTATACTTACAAAAGAAAAATCTATTTGTGTTGGATTTTTACCAACTTCTAGACATTTGGACTCAGGCCTCAGCTATGTTAAGAACTCTCTCTCTCTCTCTCTCTTTCTCTCTCTCCCCTAAATAATGGGGAAGATGTGGGATGATGTACCCTCAAGACCCCATGCAACTGTGAGATTCCGTGATCCTAAAAATTAACTCTAAGATCTGGAAAGTTATTAAGGATAACAACAAACAAATGAAAACCGAAAGTGATTGGCAGAGACCATTCGATTAAGTCGTAGCCTTGGAACAGACCCATCTTTCTGTTATCCCAGAACGAGCTGAGTCGCCTCATGGCGCAGAGCCCAGCACACAGCAGAGGCTTATGAGGTGACCTAGCGGAAATCATGGCAAACTCTGAGGGCAAGTATAGATCAATCTATGATGGGGAAGCACAGGGAGGGGAAGGAAGAGAGTGGGACAGACAGAGAGAGGTACCATGAAGCGGGGAGGTAGACAGTATAATCCAGGGCTCTTAACAAAAATCCATGCCAGTCTGGAATCCGCCATTGCTCAGTCAGGAAAAGCACTGAGAATCAGGAGACCTGGATCCTACGCTCTTCTCTACTTTGGAGCAAGTTCCAAGTTTTGAGCCTCAGTGTCCTCATTACCAAAAGAGAGGCACAGGTCCAGATGATCACTTCAGTTCTCATTCAGTCTTTGAGCATATTATGCTATAACTCTGTTTATTTTTAACAGATTATGTATTCGTCAGCTACTTCTGCAATAATGCAGTGTAACAAATAGTCCCCCTGTCCCCCTGAATCTAAAACCATTCATCTCTCTTTCCCTGTGTTCCTAATTGGCTGGGTATTGGCTGATCTCAGCTAGGTCGGGCTGGGCTGGGCTTGTCTCCAGGTGCCAGATGAGCCAGGTCGGCTCTACTCGATTCTGTTCCTCTGTGGACCAACAGGGATGCGGGATTTGTTTTGCTCAGGGCAGGTCACAGTAGCATCAGAAGCATGGCAAACCATGCAAGCACATTGAGAGCTTCTGTTCCAGACACTTTGCTAGCATGATGTTGGCTGTAAGTCACATGTCCAAGTCTAACTCTAGAGGCACTGAGAAATGCACGCTTCCTCCCATGTGAGGCTGACGACGGAAGGGAACAAGAATGGATCGACCACAGTCTAGTACCCTGAGTCTCCCAGGTTAGCTGTCGATCCACCCATGAGCATATTTTGCCATATTTTATTTTTTTTATTTAATCTTATTTTTTCAGTGTTCCAAGATTCATTGTTCGTGCACCACACCCAGTGCTCCATGCAGTACGTGCCTCCTCAATACCCACCACCAGGCTCACCCAACCCCCCACCGCCCTCCCCTCCAAAACCCTCAGTTTGTTTCTCAGAGTCCACAGTCTCTCATGGTTCATCTCCCCCTCCGATTTCCCCCAATTCATCCTTCCTTTCCTTCTCACGATGTCCTCCATGTTTTTCCTTATGCTCCACACGTAAGTGAGACCATATGATAGTTGACTCTCTCTGTTTGACTTATTTCACTCAGTATAATCTCCTCCAGTCCTGTCCATGTTGATATAAAAGTTGGGTATTCATCCTTTCTGATGGAGGCATAATATTCCATTGTATATATGGACCATATCTTCTTTATCTGTTCATCTGTTGAAGGGCATCTTGGCTCTTTCCACAGTTTGGCGATTGTGGCCATTGCTGCTATGAACATTGGGGTACAGATGGCCCTTCTTTTCACTACATCTGTATCTTTGGGGTAATTTTGCCATATTTTAAAGTTAAGAAAGAAAGAGTAGCTTCTGTGGATATTACAATGGCAAGAGGGGAAAAAAGAAAGGAAAAACCATTTTTTACTGTACATGATCTCTTGTCTGAAGGAAATCGTCAATCTATACAAAGTCAGGGTACTTAAGGGTTTTCCCTTCACCCACTTCTAAATTCTCAGTGGAAATATTAGGTTAATAGCCAGTGAGCTTGACACAAATGCCTGTTTGTCAACTTCGTCAAGTGAATAGGAATAGAAGCATGATGTGGAATCACTGTAAATCTGGTAGAATTATTAAAACATTGAAGTATTTCATGCTATTGTCACCCGTAAAAGCTGCAACAGTAGGACAGACACGAGGCCAGTGAAAACAGGACCCACCCTTCCTCTGCTAGTATTTGTGATGAGGCTACTGCCTTTCCTTGTTCTTAATTCTGCCTGGAATTATGTTCACCCAAGGGAAAAGTCATAGATTGCCAGTGTGATTGTACTTTTTAGAGATAATACTGTGCACCATATGGGCGTGCAGGTGATGACATAAAGCTGGATTTTACTGTGGCAACAAAGTAGCCTCGTGACCGGGAGTGGAACCATGGGGAGCTGGCTTCCCCAGCAGGGACACGGATGCAAACACCGACCCCATGAGTCGAGTCCTATAATCCATCGGTGGCTTCAAACTTCTAATTTACATGAAGGCCGTATGAACATTCTTGTTAATTAGAAGATGTTATAGTATTGCCAGACATGAGATATTGCCAAAATAAAGAAAGGAGTCTCAACAGCTTTACTGATCTAGTATAGTATAAATCCGTTGACCAAGAAAGGAACATCATGTGGATTTATGCCCATAGCAATACAAGTGTTAATTAAAACCTTGTTTAAAATTTTTATTTCGGAATGAGTTAGCATTTTATAGCAACATAAGAAGTTGATTAAATAAAGTACATAAATTAGCCAATGCTCGGAAGAGCCCCACGGTCTTCCTGCCACTGGGACAGATTCCTGTCTTGGACAGCACTGCCAGACCCACACATGTGTGAGAAGACACAAAGTAGGAAATGAGAAGTCTGCAGTGCTGATTTCTGTATCTCTGTGTTTCCCCATCTCCTGGTTTGCAAGAATAGGAATTATGCACCCTCTCTGCTGTTTAATGAGCTTTTGTTTCATGCTCATACCCACACATACTGGGGGAGAAAGAAGGGGTTCATAGATGTATCCTGTATGGTTTCTTTCATTAAAATGTGCATATTCCAAAATGTGCATTCCATTTAGGAGTCTAGACATGAATCAAAACTTCAGTAACTCAGGGATCTTAAATTGCATTTTGTTCTTTAAAACATATTTAATACATAAATAGTACACATCCATTACTGAAAACTAAAGAGGTACAAATTAGTAAATTTTACAAATAAAATAAGATTGCTCTATGCCAGCAAACTAAGCTGGATCTTGGTCTCTACATCTAAACTTGTTTTTTTTTTTTTTTAACACATGCATATAACTAACTGCCTGTAAACATTCTACAGATGGATATTTTACAAATATCTCTTAAAAGGGATCACACAGTATCTAATGCCCTTTTATAATGCACTTTTTTACTCAATAATATATTATGAACCCCCTTCCTCTGTTAACGAATACATTTATCAATTCACTCTTTTGGCAGATTTTTTTGGTCCCTTTCAATATGCCCTCCCTCTGGGAAGTGAGATGATTCAGTTGTGTTCATGACCGTTATCTTCTGGACCTACAGTCTGAAGAAGACAGTCAGTGATGAATAAACAATTTAGTGCATATTTATAAGTCATGCGAAATGTTATGGAGCAAAATAACGTGGGCTCAACTAGAGAAAACGCAAGCAGGGTGGGGGTTGGCGGGAACGAAGCTCCAGACGGGTTACCAGGGAACTCAGGGGTAACTTTACTGGGGGGACCCACATGTGCAAAGGTGTTTCTGCTTCAGGAGACTTCCCTTTCATCTGTTGCAGAATTATCATTCATTCATTCATTCATGATTTTATTAATTTGGGTCCTTTCTCTTTTCTTTCTGATAAGTCTGGCCAGGGGTTTATCAATCTTATTAATTCTTTCAAAGAACCAGCTCCTAGTTTCGTTGATCTGTTCTACTGTTCTTTTGGTTTCTATTTCATTGATTTCTGCTCTGATCTTTATTATTTCTCTTCTTCTGCTGGGTTTAGGCTTTCTTTGATGTTCTTTCTCCAGCTCCTTTAGGTGTAGGGTTAGGTTGTGTATTTGAGATCTTTCTTGTTTCTTGAGAAAGGCTTGTATTGCTATATACTTTCCTCTCAGGACTGCCTTTGCTGTGTCCCAAAGATTTTGAACAGTTGTGTTCTCATTTTCATTCGTTTCCATGAATTTTTTAAATTTTTCTTTAATTT
>CM052898.1:188356733-188385569 GCA_028534135.1 Potos flavus | reverse complement strand
GCCATCTTCTGTCTTCCTCATTTTTTTAAAAGATTTTATTTATTTGAGAGAGAGCGAGTGAGTGCAAGTGGGGGGAGGGACAGAGGGAGAGAGAGAATCCCAAGCAGACTCCCCCTTGCATGGAGCCTGACACGGGACTTCAGCCCATAACCCTGAGATCACAACCTGGGCTGAAATCAAGAGCTGGATACCCAACCGACTGAGCCACCCAGGCACCCCTGTCCTCCTCATTTTCAGCTCAGTGACTGAGTGGCTTCCCTAGGGTCACAGAGTCAGTATGGGCAGAATCCAGATTAGACCCTGTGTCCTTAGGCTCCTAGTCTTGGGTTTGTTACGACTGGCAAAGATTTAACTTTAATCAGGTCTTGGACCCAGAGGCCGGACGGCCTAGGCTTTTCTTCCTAGGTGTGGAACATGGGAAGGTTACTTAGCCTCTCTGTGCCTCAGTTCCTCACTTCGAGGTGGGGATAAGAATAGAGTTTGTCTCTAAAGATTCTCACCCAGGTTATGAGATTGTTCTGGGAAGCCTTATGCCTGTCCCGTGGTCAGCACTTGGTGAAGCTTGGCCAATATTACTATTATTGCCCCGTGACTGTGGGAACATCCGCATGTGGTCTAGAGCTTGAGTTCTTCCCTCGGGATTCTCAGGGAAGAGGCTTCCACTGTAGACCTCTCCGTGTCTGAAATCCATCCTGAGCGTGACCCGATTGGGGGCCATGTCGGAGAGCCTATTTGAATCCCTCCCACGGAAAGCCATCGGAAGAGCATTCATTAAAATAGTTATTCCAGTCCATATTCCTGATTTTGATCATTTTCAGGATTTCTGAAAATAATTTCCTAAAGTTTTAGGTAAATGTCATCCACTTCCTGTGTCTTTAGGTGTTATATCTGATCACAGGGACATGGTGTATCTGTAACAATTGTAATACAGTGTTTCCCAAAATACAGTCACAACGCACACACACACACGTGCACACGCACACACACATACACACTCAAATCTGTCTGAAAAACAGTACAGTCCCTTCCTGGAAATAAAAATTTACAATAGCTTATTAGAAACTCTGGAAGGTGCTGAGGTTCCACAAAATGAATTCTGCAGCTTATTTGAACAAGGACTACCTCAGGGCCAGGTTCACTGGGCGTGTGACCTGTGCAGTCACAAGGACCATGTGCCTCAAAGGACCCAGCTCTTGGCTTAATGCTCTGTTGTCATCTTGAAATTCTTAGTAATTTTAAACAAGAGGGTATTCATTTTTATTTTCCACGGAATCTTGCATATTATGCAGTTCTTCTTGACAGCCCCATTCAGATCACAAAGAGCTGGCATTGTGCCAAATAGTCTCCGCTGAGAGCCCCCCTCCCCGTGCCTGCCTCTGTTTGGGGGCGCTGCCTCCGTCTGGTCCCCTGGTCTTTACTCCTTCCTCTCATCTGGGGCAATGGGAGGCAGATTCAGTGCAGAGTCAGGACTCTACCTTGATTGTTAAAAATATGGACCAGATTTAAAAATCTAAAACATATATGTACACGCCAATAAATGCCAGCGTGCCAACCAGGATACTGAATGCCTAGCTGGATAGAATCCAGCTTAACCTTGTTTTGATAACCAGAGTTCCAGGTTCTTCCCTGAAGGACTCTAACTGGTTACTTAAACCAGAAAAATATGATTTAAGTATAGTCCGTATAAGCTAAGCACTTCGAGGGGGTTGTTCCCCAAATTCATCATTACATAATTGCTGAGTTATAATACAATTTTTATTTTTTAAAGAGATTTTATTTGTTTATTTGAGAGAGAGAGAGAGAGAGAGTGTGAGCATGAGCGGGGGGAGAAGCAGAGAGAGAGAAAGGGAGAAGCAGATTCTCCACCAAGCAGGAGTCTGATGTGGGGCTCGATCCCAGGACCCTGGGATCATAACTGGAGCTGAAGGCAGAGGCTTAACTGACTGAGTCACCCAGGTGCCCCTATAATTCTATTTTTAGATGAAGAACTACATTGCCTATAATTGATATAGAAACACTTTAAATTGGCATAAAGATGAGTTTAAAATTCCCACAAGTTGGTGGAGGGCTAGATGCACACATCAGTGGAATAGAACCTGGAAACAGACCCACACTCATATGCCCGACTGATTTCTGACAATGGTGCAAAAGCAGCTCCATGGAAGAAAGATTTTTTTTTCAACAAATGTTCCTAGAGCAATTAGACATCTGTAGGGAAAAAAAAATTGACCTTGACCTAAACCTATCTTACACAAAAATTAACTCACAGTGGGTCACAGGCTGAACTATAAAGAGCAAATGCATGTTTCCAACTAAATCAAACAAAAAATGTAGAATTTGAAAGCCTGAGAGGACTTTACAAATTATCTAGCAATGAGCTTATACTACAACCCCAGCAATTATGAACAAGGAACCGTGGGCTCATGGGCCTTCTGTCAGCCAGCGTTTGAGCTCGGAGCATAAAGTGAGGCCACCAGGAGGCTAGGTAACCTCCTTCTCAGCCACTGAATCTAAGAACTGGAAAATACAGATCCTGGAGTCATCTTGCCCCGTCTCCTGCCTAATGGAAAGTTTTAGTCTGTGCCCTTGACGTTCTATGATTGCTGATCCCTCCCATTACTGGAAGGCTTTCTAGAGCATTATGGGGGGAAAATGTGCATCTTTAAAGACAGGTAATCAGGGTTAGGCTATTTTTTTATGCCCTACTAGCCCTAATCTACAAATGAATATAATTGTGGCTTCTTTTCAACATTATGAGAAAATAACCCAATGATTGATAGCTGGAATGGCTCTTGCAGATAGCTTTTGTAATGGTTATGCTCCCCGGAAGGTTTTGACATGGCGTGTAATCAAGTGTTCCTTGTGATACCTGGTGTATTGCTGATGATCAATATAAGTTTATTGAGAATAGTAACTAATTACACAAATCCAAAAGTCCTTTCACTTCTCCACGCACAGGGCATAATGGAATTGCTTTTTGTAATTATAATTGGGGTGCTGCCGTGTTAGTTTGTTTAATTATTTCTACTTGATGGCCTGATTAGCAAAATTGCTCACACTGTTTTCCTTGCATAATGTGCCATTATGAGGAACAATTACTGAAGAGCCTGCATCCTAAGCCCCCAGCTGAGCAACCTTCCCAAAGTGAGCACCAGGCTCCAGAAGGATTTTTGAGTTTGACCACTTGGTTTCAAGACTCTAAATTCCAATAATCTGTTTTTCGAGCTAGGTGTTTTGGTTCACTCCAAGACACTGGGAAGTTGATCAACTGTTTTGCATTCGCTGATGGTCTCCCATCTTTCGCAACCCAATGTTAGACATGTTGACCTTCTCTCCCTGCCTTTGAGTCCTTTGTTCACATATACTGAAAGGGTGGAGATTTCTTCTTGCACGTGTCCATCGGTGTGGCTATAAATATATTATCTCCTAGTGGACGTCACGTGGCATTGGTGTTTAAGAATAAGTAAATTATCCATTCGTCTGTTGAAGGGCATCTTGGCTCTTTCCACAGTTTGGCGATTGTGGCCATTGCTGCTATGAACATGAGAGACCGTGGACTCTGAGAAACAAACTGAGGGTTTTGGAGGGGAGGGAGGTGGGGGGCTGGGTGAGCCTGGTGGTGGGTATTGAGGAGGGCATGTATTGCATGGAGCACTGGGTGTAATACATGAACAATGAATCTTGGAACACTGAAAAAATAAAATAAAATTAATTACAAGAAAAATAAAGGATCAGTTGGACAAATTGCAAAAAAAAAAAAAAGAATAAGTAAATTATGTGTGTGCAAACACTCTTAAGAAGGAAAACTGATGAAGCAGCTGGTAAGGAAAGTTATGGGATTGGGTGGGCTGAATAATATAGTAGCTAGAACAGGAGCCCAAGGAAAGGCTGGAACGAATGGCCCAGTTAGGAAGTAGAGAAAGACCGTTCACATACGTCCTGATGTTGCCGGCCCCTCTTGGGGGTGGAATTCTGTGGCTTTGACCCAGGTGATACTCTCCAGTCTTTACCAACCATTTGCCTAGACTGGGGGACGGTAAGAAAGATGAATCCTGGTTCTTTCACCAGCCAGCAGCGTGAACAAACTAGGTTTTATTTTCTTTCATTGATAATTAGATTTTAGGAAACTAGTTTTTCTGAGAAAACTAAAATTGCATGCGGGGATTGGAGACGTGGGCAGTCCCGGCAGGAGTATCATGGAGCCAGCAGGTGCAGGCTGTCTCTGTCAGTCCCATACGTGCCTTGAGTGGCCGCTGCCTTGGATGTCATTGGCACTCATCTTGTTTTTGATGGATGTATTAACGAAGGAGAAATGTGATTTTTGTTGAACCTGTAAGGTGCTGGTGACTTGAGACAAGTAGAAGATGTGTAGCGATTATGGGAGAAATTGTGCTTTTCACAACCAGGAACAAAGAATAAACAAGAGGGGCAGGGTTTGGTCCTGATTATGAGAATAAGCTTCATACTCACGTGGCCTGGGTGCAAAGCCCAGCCCAGCAGACTTGGAACCCGGGCCAGTGACAACCCTCTGGGCCTCTGTTTGTTCATCTGAATGACAGAAATGATCACATCTAGACCACAGGGTTGCTTTAAGGAGCATTCAGTCGATGTGTAGCCAATGAAAGTTATTTGCTATTATTTTTCTTTATTATACATACTCAGGGCTCATTTTCAGACTTCGTGATGAAAAAAGGCATTCTGCTTCAGGGTAAGATATTTAGCTGTGCCCTATGTGGTAGACTGAGTAATGGCCCCCCAAATAGGTCCACATCCTAAATTCCAAGAACCTGTGAAATGTTACTTTGTATGGCAAAGAGGACATTGCTGATATGATTAAGTTAAGGATATTGAGATATGAGGAGGTAATCCTGGATTATGGGGGTTGGTACAGGAGGATCAGTGAGAAAGAGAGTGGTGTGAAGACAGAGAGATGGGTGATGACTAAGGAGCTAAGGAATCCCATGGCCTCCAAAGGGGGAAGAGGCCAGGAGCAGCTTTTCCCCTAGAGCCTCCAGGAAGAACCAGCCCTGCTGACACCTTGATTTTAGACTTCTGTTCTTTAGAACTACAAGCGAGAAAGAATTGGCATTGTTTGAAGCCACTATGTGGTGTTTTGTTACAGCAGCAAGGGGAAACTAATAACACCCTATTGCATCCAATTTCAAGTAGTAGGGATGGAAGTTTTTCTGAAAGTTATTGCATAATATAGGTATTTTATTTTTTATTTTTTTGTTTTTTTAAAGATTTTATTTATTTGTTTGTCAGAGAGAGAGAGAAAGAGAGAGAGGAAGAGCATGAGCAGGGGGAGGGGCAGGCAGAGGCAGAGGAAGAAGCAGACTCCCGCGGAGCAGAGAGCCTGATGCAGGGCTCGATCCTAGGACCCTGGGATCATGACCTGAGCCGAAGGCAGCCGCTTAACTGACTGAGCCACCCAGACGTCCCGCAATATCATCCTTTTAAAATAAACAATGATGAAGACATGGCAGGGTAGCTGCTTTTGTTCTATTTCCCTCTGCACAGGTTCTGTCTGACATAGAGATGATCGGGTTGTTTTGAGTTTTGAGCTGGTAGTTCTGCCTTAGGAGGCCTTCCTGTTGTAGTTCTTTCCCTACCATCTCAGGCCTGCCTCTACTTACCACCATCCCAGCCTATCAACCCCTGTGGAGGTACAGTCAGCCAATGTCAGCGTGTACTTGCATGAGCTCAGCCTAAGCGCATCACACGCTTCATCTCATTTAACCCTGCGGCAGCCCCTTGGGGGGGAGCTGTTTTGACCCTATTTACAGATCCTGAAACTGAGGTCCAGAGAGGCCAAGCGGGCATGAACACCCTCCAGGATGAAGATGAGCCAGAGCGCTGGAAACCCTCAGGCTGCCTCTGACATCCACTTCCCAACAATGTCGACTGGCCGGAGGTGTCCCTAGACGCTCTGAGCTAGGCTGTGAGCGAGGATGGGGTTGTTCCCTATCAAATGCACGTGTGTGGAACTGTTTAATTCTGGTGCAGGTGGGGGTGCAGTAGCCATGCCCCCCAAGCACGAGAAGGCATTCTTTAAACTCTTGGCATGACGGAAACATTAGTTTTTGTTCATTTGTGTTTTGCACGAGTACTTAATGACTTGGGTTTGAGTTCATCAATTCTTCACTAGGTTTTATTGCGTTTAATTCTTACAGGGGGAAATTCCATTAGGGGCAGAGTTCGTGCCTCATTGTCTTCTGTGTTTCAGCATCCAGAACAGTGCCTAGCATGGACAGGCCCAGAAAGTGTTTATCAAATAACTAAAATAGTTAACATACCCTGTGAAACTTCACGGTAGCCAGCTGAGCCCTTATTGTGTGCCGGCCCGGAAACCAAGTGTGGTTCTTGTACTAACTCACGGATCCTCCAGTCAACATCACGAGGGCCCAGGTACTGGGACAGGGAGGTTAGTAACTCTCCAAATTGTAGATGGCAGCCTTGAGATGGGAGCCCCGGCTGCCTGCATCCACAGTTTGCACTTTTAAACTGGATACAATACTACCTTTCTAAAGTCTAGAAATGTAACACTTTACGTGATACTTTACAAAAATTTGCAAAGCTGCAGTTTTGTTTGCAATGAAATAAATAATTTTCCTCTGACTGCATGTAATAGTATCTAAAGTCTGGGTAGATGTAAGCTCCATGGGAACGAAGATTTTGTCTTGTTAGCTGGTTTATCTAGTAAGCCTGGAACCTGGTATATAGTACGTGCTCAATGAACGTGTGTTGACTGTAAAAAATCATCATGTTGCCAGGGGTTCCAACAATACTTGTGAAGGTGCCTAAGAATCAGTTTTTGGACACACCGCAGGAATTTCTGGTTTATATTTTATCTTTCTAATGAAAGGATTCACATGATGCTGGTTGTGTCTCTGCACATGTGCATGTGTGTGTGGAGGGGGAGGGGGATGTGTGTGTGTGTGTGTATGTGTTTTCGGCCATGTACAAAAAGGGCGCCCATCCTGATCCTACCCTAGGTTTGTAGGGCTTTGAGAATTCTGCTTCATGTTAACCAAGCTGACGGGAGCTCTGAGCCCTGCAGTTACAGCATAAACTTTATTACCCTAACATTCATTTAAGTGACCCATTGTCATTTACTACATGGTAGGATGGCATCACTGTTGAAGACTTAACTGGCATTATATTCTGGAAATAGATATTTTATCTGGAATTTACGGAAAATTGTATTGTGTCCTGTGGCTGCCAAAATAAGTTGCCAAAAACTGCATGGTTTAAAATAGCAGAAATTTATTCTCTCATAGTCTGGAGTCCGGGAGTCTGAAATCCAGGTGTCTTCAGGGCCACCCCCTCATGGATCTCAGGGGGTGGGGGGGCTAGGGGGGTCCTTTCCGCCTCTTCACCTGTTCCAGCGCCTGGTGTTGCCAGCAGCCCTCAGCAATCCTTGGCTTGAAGATTGGGCCCTCTGGTCACGAGGCAGCCTTCCCATATCTTCACGTTGTTTCCCTCTGTGTGTGTCTGTCTCTGGGTCCAAATTTCCCCTTTTTATAAAACCATCAGTCCTATGGATTAGAGCCACCCCCCAATGACCTCCACGTGATAAGCTCAGCAAAGACTCTTGTCTCCTAGTAAGGTCACATTCTAAGGTTCTGGGGTTAGCACTTTAACATACTTTTGGGGGAAGAGAAACACAATTCAGCCTATAACAAAAATTCTAAATGGAAAAATAAAAGAAATATATTTTGAAAGATATGTCATGTTGCTGAGGTATCTGCCCATGAACAAGGCTCCAGCTCTGGTTGTCCATGTCTACAATTTTTTAAATAGAGGAATTACGTTTTTAACTTCATATTTTAAAAAATAAATTATTATTTTTAATATTCATTAAAGTGGGAAAACTGGTATTTGCTATTCCTAAAAAAAATAAAGAATGGGGAAGAAATGAAATATGAAATTTCGTTTACAGCATTCCTCTCCATTTTTATCCCAACACCCCACCCCCACCTACCCCCAGAACCTTCCACTCTTAGCTGTTTGCCCTATAAGATTGATAGCGAGAACATTTATAAATTGTCATCATGCATTTTATTTTACTACGGGATGTGGCCCAAATAGAGGCTGTCAAATTGTGTGTACATGTTTTCAGGTATGATTCTGGCTGGAGACGGAGATCCGGCTCATTGTGAAGCCGGAGGGGAAGGCTCTTCTGTAATGCGGAGCCCCGGTGCCTTTGTATTAGCTCTGGTCTTAGAGCAAATTCCTGTCAACTCCAGCATAGCTGTAAATACGCCCCCTTGGGATGCTTGACTCCAAAAATGTTATCTGAGGCATGGGCTGTAGCTAGCACTTCATTAAAATTGCTTATTTCTAGTGGACTATGTCTCATTGCTTGTAAGTTTCTGAAATGGAGAAATCAACATTCTGTTTACATATGTGTTTTCTTTCTCTCTCTCTCTCTCTCTCTGACTCTCTCTTATGCCTTATGGATGATAAATCAATTAAAAATTAGTGATTTTTCTTGTTAATGAGAATCTGTGTACAATATTCTGTTCAAAGTATTTATCAGCAGAGTCAACATTGAGAGCAGGTTCCCATTTGATGTAAAATGCCTCTAGATTCCTGTATATGCCGCTGCCTGGCAAAGTCAGAAAAGGGTAAATAAATTACCCAGGCAATACCTTCTATGCCCTCTGGACTTGTATGCCTTGTTAGTGTCTAAGGTTACAGAAAAAAGAAATGGAACACCAGGGTTGCCACGGAGACACCCAAGTCCTGTCAACAGCTCTTGTGCTAATAGTGACAAATGGTACTTATTACATCAGGACTAATTTCATCGGATTCTGCTCAGATAAAGATACTTAACCTTTACTGATAAAATTGTGTCATTATAATTACTTAGTAAAAGACCTTATTAGATAGCAGTAGTCTATGTCGATAGATGCACATTTTATTGAGGTTTATTACATATTATTTTGATGGCATATTGGAAGTTTGCTTTTTCTGCAACACATTTAACTATTGGAAAAACCTGCAGCAATGAGAGTTTGGTTTTGTAGCTGTCTCATTTGAAAAACGTAAAAAGTGTGGCTTCTGCAAGTTCTGCCGAATGTTTTTGTTATATTGTTTTCATTCCCTTCATGTGTCCTTTTTTTTTTCTTTTTCTATATATGGCTTGTTTTCATAACTACCTTTTCTCTAGAAACTTGAAAGGCATGCATTCAGTACTTACTCTACTAATGATTACTCCCAAATTTTTTATAGAGGCATTCAAACATATTTTTCTAGTTATAAATGCCAAAAATTTGTATAAGTGTCTGTTTGTTTTTTTGGCTGTTAGGTAATTTAGTATGCTTTTAAGTTTGTTATTCTTCTTTGCCAGTGCCTTTTTTTTTGATAGCAACAGTCTGGAACTTTCTATCATGATGATGGTGATGACAACAAAATTGATTATCGCCACTTTATTACTTTATGAGAAGTCAGTAACACAGAAACACATATTTGGACCTAGTTTATATTTAACTGAGTTTATTGTAAGTCATGCCATAGGATATCAAATTTTCTTCCATATTTTGATAGGCTGAAATATGATGATGATTTTCCTGGGGTTGGTATGTGGATGGTGTAGCTAATTTGATCCCTAATACAGACAGCAGAAGACAATACAGCTGGGTATAGAAATTTGCTCACGGAACTACTCTATTTTTGCTCCGTTTAAAGATAATGTGTTTTATCTACCTGTGTAGTTAGAAGACTTTCTTTTCCCTTATTTTTTAGAAAATGTCTTCAATGTATGTTTAAGAATTCTTCTATTTCCAATATAATTGCCTGGTACTTTATGAGTTCTTTGTAGCTAAAAGTATACGATTTTGTCAGGTCTTGAATAGCATTTTAAACCATTTTTCTTAGTTTTTAAATTACATCAGTGTTTTAATTGTTCACTCTTTATTGTCAGTGGAATTTAATTTTTTTCTTTTATCCCACCAATTCCATTTTATGCAGTATTTCATCATCTGTTTACAGTGTTTGATTCAGGAAACATATTTTTTTCATTCCCAACAAATCAATTTATTTTATCCCATCTTGTCCTTTTAATTTAGCAGATTGGTCTAGTTTTGTATATGTGATGCCTTTTTTATTTATACTGGGATTAGTAAGACATTTTCTAAAACCATGTACTGTGTGTATGTTCTGCTAAAACATTCATACTTTGCCCTCCAGTGCTGGCAGTCCTCAGCAAGACAGGGCTTGTTTTCACTGAAATAAATCCCATTTTCTTGTGGCCATTCCTGGGAATGTGACCTTCCTGGGAATGGTACAAAATTTTATGCCCAGCTATGGAACTGTAAGAATTGGATTCACAGATATTGCTTATTTGAGCCTCTTCGTCTTTAATCTGAGCTTTAATCAAAACTTACTTATGGATTAAACATGCATGAGCTCTTTTATATAGGGTGTTTTGCTCAGGTAGCATGCAAAAGCTGAATTTCATGGACTCCTTTGCTCTGGCCAACCTTACTTTCCTGTCTTCCCAACTGGATAATTTGCCAGAATGTGAAGTAGATAACGTAAAATCTGGCCAATGCACTTGATTGTCTGGTCTCATTTAAACTCTGCGTGTTCACAGAGATAATAGAAAGATGCTATTACATCAGGGGCTATTCCCAAGGGAGTTCTCTCATCTTTTATTGAGAAACCTTTGTGAGGAAGAAAAGCACACACAGTCAAGCAAAACATTTGGAGCCTCGTTTTCTTCATTTGTATGTAGGGATCATAATAGAGAACAGGAATTTTCTTAAGAATAAATGACACAATATATATGACAAAGTTTCTTATCATTTACATGTCCATTACATAGGGTGACGTATTGTCTGATGGGGAATTTTTCTTCAAAAATCTTTGTTTTCTTGTGACTAACATTTACTAAGCATAGTGATTATTATTTACTGAGTTACGCTGAATTAAATATGCCTCATATACCTAGAACCATACCAGAAATATCTGGGTGGTGATTGTAGCTACATTTCACTCTACAACAGTAAGATAAAATTTGAGTTATTTACTCTCCAATGTGAACATAATATATGGCTCTATATATCTCTTTATTTTTCTTGTCTTTATCAAATATCAAACCCAATATTATATTAGATAGAATAATTAACTTGTGGTCATGTTTCTGAAATGAATTCTAGTGTGTTTTCTACTGTACTCAGAAATTCAATATTTCTTTGCAAAATCTTTATGATTATTTAGAAATCACTTATTTCCTCTGTCTTATGTCTTAAAGATGGCTTTTGAGCAAAAGGAACAATATCTGTGTGAAATATTACATATCATCAATAAAAATAAAAGGAAACATGAAACACATATAGATATCCATTCAATTCTTACAACTCTATAATGCTATTAAAAGAGTAATTTTTAGGAAATTTTCTACTCAATTAGGAATGGTTACATAGAAAATGAAAATATGGACACCAGCATTATATATATAATCAGAGGCCTCAACCACATCAGACCAATGTCATCTTTTCAGATGACAGAATATTGGATTGAAAAATCCTGAAGGAACATTAAGCATTTCAGCATCCTTTGTTTGCACATATAGTAGTAGTTAATTACATAAGAAGTTCTTGAATTTTAAAATTATACAGCATTTTTCACAAAATGTTCATTAAATAATGATACTTTGTTATGTACCTTGCTCTCTTTGCCTTTCTAAAAAATCCTACATTTATCCTGCAAGTATCTTGCTCTAAATCCGACCACTAGAGAGTACTGTAATACCTAGACACCATCAGTCATGAAATATTATTGTAACTTTTCAATATAGTGTCTTCATTATTTTATTTTACGAATTCAAACAATTCAGTTGACCCAATATAAGTCCAATTTTCTTTGGGGATAGCTGAATATGATTTCCCCCCAAAAAATCCTGAAGGAGTAGGCCAAATTGTTATTTTTCATTTTGATCTTACTTTGTCTTGAAATAGAAAGTGTATGTTTCAGTCCTGCCTCCATACTATTTGTCTGCTTATTTTGGAAAAACAACATTTATGCAAGAAATGATCAGAAGGCTGTTTGTTCTGTTTACAAGATGTAAATTCAATGGGCATCCGTTAAACGCCAAGAACCTACCAAGTACATGGCACTGCTTAGTCTCTGTGTGTGTGTGTGTGTGTGTGTGTGTGTGTGTGTGTGTCTACGAACAATTACAATGCTTCCTCTCCTTAGTTGATAAATCATGTGGAGACAAATGAAGCCATAACCTTGGGCTGAGAACATCAGGTCAAGAGATTGGCACAGCAGAGGGTGGCCAGGGACTGGGGACAGGGAAGAAGCCAGCACAGAGTGGAGAGTTCGAGAAGACACCACGGGAGAAATAGGGAAGTAAGAGGGAGCTCAGTCTAGAACAACACATAGGAATCAAAAAAGTTACATCAAAGATGCACAATACAGAAAAAGAATGATCCTAATGTCCAGGCAAGGCAGGACTTTTCAGTTCATAAATGAAATAGAGTGTGCAGGTTATCTCATTGAAAGGAAATGTTTGCATGTCCAGTTTGATGGGGTCTAGATTGTGAACAGCCTCCTATGCCAGTTTTAGTTCAAATTCAATCCTTGTGCCACAAGGTTGTAACCTTCTTTCCTCCTAAAAAAAAAGAAAAGAAAAAGAAAAAAGAGAGAAAATAATCCAAGATATAACACACCCTCATTAATCAAACTGGATAGTACTCTATTACTTAAACATATATACAATTTTTCTTTCTCAGTTATACCTCAATAAAGCTAACGGGGCAGGAAGTGGATAGGATAAGAGGAATGCATGACAGGGTTGTGCTCTCCTGGGGCTAGGGTAGGGTGGAGGTGTGTATCAGAATGATGGTGGGATGAGGAGAGCATAGAGAGAGGGAGTGGCTTATGGAGCGTGAGAAGGCCCCCCGGGTAGGTCTCACCTGCCCACTAAGGAACCTCTGTGAAAGGTGCCTCTTAGTGATTACAAGGATATGGGCTGTTGTACCGGTCAGAGCTCATCTCTTCTTCTAAGTTCTGGACAACTTCCCTGTCCAGGCATGGGTCAATTCCCTGGTCCCCTCAGGACCCTAGACCTCTATTCTGGCATTCCACCCAGCCTCCTACTCAACACAGCCCACCACACTGGGCTCCTTGCAAACATCTGGTCGGTCTCTCCAGCATCTCGCAAGTAGTCATCCAGTCCCAGGAAGTTCTTTGGTTTCCTCACCATTTCTCCACTTCCTCTTCAAATAGGTCTAGAAGTTTAGTATAGCAACTTCAAGTGCAGTGTAAACATTCTAACCATGGGGCTACCACCTCTTGGAAAGCTCCACTGAGGAGACCATAGGCAACAATATCCTTTGACATTCAGCCATTTGCATTGCTGTTTTGTACTAGAATGTGAGCTCTCTTCTTTCTTATACTATTATAAAATCATGACTCTCATTTACTTTCAATTATAAAAAGACTTTGATTGAAAACATCAATCTCTTTTTTATAAACATCTTTAGTATTAGTATTAATAAACAAATTTTACTGAGTGCCTAACATGGGCCAAAACATGTTCAAATCAAGTCCTAGGTATTTTCTCTTTCTCCTGAGTAATTTATTCCTTTGCTTCCACTAATCATATTTGTGTCTGTAGACTCGATCCTGGAAAAGTTTCAGGTTTATATCATAAATCCTGCTATATGTAACTGTGGATATATATTTTATTGAGGGTGAGAAAATTTTCTCTCAGTTACTCAAGAATATGTGTATATGCTAAGTAGTAAACATTTCTTCCTTCCTTTCTCCTATGCCTTGATAAATCCCTTTAGCTTTGAGGCCTTGACATTTACCTGGTGCTTTATCCGAATATTTTGTATCCTCAGGCAGGTTTTTGTTGGCAGGTGAGTAATTTGTTGGAGATCTTCCCTGCACTGTGATTATAATAACCTGGGATTTTCAGCACATGCCTGTATTGCTCACTGGATCTGTGTGTTTCATGTTGCAGGTTCAACTGAGATATTTGCCTTCTTACTGTTGATCCTAAGAATTCCTTATTATTGTAGATACAAGTCCTTTATCAGAGATATGCTTTGTAAATATTTTCTCTTAAGCTGCAGTTGGAATTTTCATTTTTTTTAATAGTAAGCTTGCAAGAGTGGATTTGGAAATTATGATGAAATTTGTTTCATCAATATTTGTTCTTTTACCATTTATTTTGTGTCCTTGATAAAAAACATCTTTTAGCCCAAGGTCACTTCAGTTGTCTTTCACGTCTTCTAGAAGTGCTACAGTTTCAGCTCTTCCATTTAGGTTGGTGATTCACTTCAAGTTAATTTTATGTATGGTTTGAAGTAAGTATTTAGGCCCATTTTTGGCATATGGATACCTAACTTATTTTCGTATCAGTAGCCAGATCTTTTAGCAGTATTTTCTGAAAACATCTTTTCTTTCCCCATTGAATTACCTAAGTATATCAGTCAAAATTTAACCAACCATGTATGTCAGATGTCCTGGATTCCATTCAGTTCCATTGGCCTATCTTTTTTTATTTTTATGGCTATAATATACTATCTTGATTACACAACTCTGTAAATAGTCTGCAGCCAGCTAGTCTGAGTCCTTCAGTTATGTTGTTTTAGCTTTTCTCTATCTTTCAAATGTCTTTATAAATTTTAGAATTCACTTGCCTTCCATTATTATGATTGGGATTGTGTTAAATCTAAGGATTGATTTAGGAAGAATTGACACCTTTATAATAATGAGTCTTCTTATCCATGACTGTGATTTGTCCCTCCATTTATTTAAGTCTGTTTTCATATTTCTCATCAATAATTTGTAGATTTTAGTGTATAGTTTTTGTGTACTTAAATTTTTTTCTTAAGTATGTCCAATTATTCACCCTGTTATAAATGGTCTTGTTTTTAAGTTTTAGCTTCTGGTTGTTTACTGCTAGTATATAGAAATAATGTTTTTACTTTCTGGTATATTGATTGGTATATTGGTATATTGACTCTCACTTTGTAGTTCTTTTTTTTTATTTAAGATTTTATTTATTTGACAGAGAGATCACAAGTAGGCAGAGAGGCAGGCAGAGAGAGAGGGGGAAGCAGGCTCCCCACTGAGCAGAGAGCCCGATGCGGGGCTGGATCCCAGGACCCTGAGATCATGACCTGAGCCGAAGGCAGAGGCTTTAACCCACTGAGCCACCCAGGCGCCCCTCACTTTGTAGTTCTGGTATTTCCTCTGGTAAATTACTTAAGTCTTTTTCTTTTTTTTTTTTGTTTTGTTTATGTAGACCATCATGTCACCTATGAAGATAGTTTTACTTCTCACTTGCCAATCTGGATGCATTTTATTTCTTTGTTTTGCCTTATTGCACTGGCTAGGACCTCTATTACAATGTTGAATGGAAGTGCTGACAGCAGACATCCTAGTTTCTCCTGATCTCAGGGTAAAGGCATTTAGTCTTTCTGTTTTTGCATGTTTTGAGATGATCGTATGGTTTTTCTTCAGAATGTGTGTCGTCTGGGGTCTTCTAAGCAGCTGCCAAAAGAGAAGCAAGTTGAAAAAATGTATTAGGGGAGATACTTGTGAAAGAAATAGGACATCAGGACTAGGAGCAAGTGGAGAGGCTTTCAGAACTCTCCACCTGTGAATGGATCGATGAAGAAGAAAGAGCCACAGATGGTGGTGTATATCTGAGAAATTCTCGGTCAGGCCAATGAGGAGCCCCAGCACAAGCACTGCTTGTCAGAAGTGCCCTACATCTCCTACATCTCGCAGAAATGACCCAGTTAGTGTCCCCCCCCCCCATTCCTTTGCTGGAAGCAGCCCGAATACCGTGTGGCTTCAGCATCACTGCTGTGCCCTATCTGAAGTCATGCCGTGGTGGCCATCAGTCAGCTACATCATCCAAAGCAGATTCTCTCAAAAAAGAGATCTGAGTGGCATGCCCCATCTCTGATTTTGTCAGACTCTGCAAACCTAGCAAATTACACTGGTTGATTTTCACCTGTTAAACCAATTTTCCCTAACCAAGATAAATCTCACTTGGCTAGGGTGTATTATTCTTTGTATATACATCATTGGATCCAACTTGCTAATATTTTGTTGGGGATTTTTTTTTTCCTGTAATGTCTTTGGTTTTGGAATAAAATTACTATTGGACTCATAAAACGAGCTCAGAGGTGTTCCTACCTCTCCTATTTTCTGGAAGACATGGAATAGCATTGTGTTACTTCTTTCTTAAAGGCTTGGTAGAATTCTCTGTTAAACCATCTTTGCCTAGGCATTTGAGGGGAGAGTTTTTAACTGTAAATTCTAGTACTTTAGTAGTTAGTTTTTTACCTTATATGAAATAGATTACCTAAAGAATCTAGGTAATCTATTTCATATAAGGTAAATATTGGTAGTTTGTAGCTTTTTGAGAAACGGATCCATTTCATTTAAGTTGGTGAATTTAGGTGCATGGTGATGTCCATATTACTCCTTTACTATCCTTTTAATATCTAGGAGGTCTGAATGATATACCCCTTTTAATTACTGATATTGATAATTTGTGTCTCCTCTATTAATCACTTTGTCAGTCTTGCAATAACTTTATTAATTTTATTTGATATCAATTGTATATCAATAGTTTGGTCTAGGTGAGCTTTCTGAGTGTAATATTTACATGTTTATTTTTAAATTATCTCATTGCTTCCAATCTTTCTGTGACTTAAGAGTTAAAGTGCATGTCTTTTATATAGCACATAGCTTGGTGTTTTTTTGTGTGTGTGCAATCTCAGAATATCTACCTTTTAATTGAAATATTTATGCTGCTTATATTTAATGAGACTATTGACAATGTTGGGCTTAAATCTATCATTCAGCTATTTGTTTTCTGTTTGTCCCATTTATTCTTTATGCTTTCCTCTTTTATTGCAATATTTTGGATTAGGTGTATATTTATTTTATTGACTGCATAAAATTTTATTTTATCTTTACTCTTAGCTTATTAGTTCTGTTTTGTTGTTTTTTTATTTGTTTTTATTTTGTTTATTTTTGGTGTTTTCTCTATGATTTAAATATACCTATTGAACACATCACTCTATATCTTCAACTAATATTATACCTTGTCATATATGTTATAAGAATATGACAGGGGCACCTGGGTGATTCAGTTGGTAAAGTGTCTGCCTGGCTCGGATCATGATCTCAGGGTCCTGGGATTGAGACCCCGACTCCCTGCTCAGCGGGGAACCTGCTTCTTCCTCTCCCTCTGCCTGCCTCTCCCCCTGCTTATGCTCTCTTGCTCTCTCGCTCTCTGTCAAATAAATAAATACATAATCTTAAAAAAACAATATTATGACAGTATGTGTTCATTTTTTTCCCTCTTAGGCTTCTTCATTTTTATTGTTCTGCATTTTATTTCTATATAGGGTATAAACTCCACAACATATTTTTGTTTCTATTTTAAATGGCCAAGTATCTTTCAAAAAAATTTTAAAGCTGAGAAAAAAAATATTTTGTATTTAATCTCATATTTTTCGTCTCTGGTGCACTTCATTCATTCATGTAGATTCAAGTCTTCATCTAATTCCCTTTTCCTTCTGCCAGAAAGACTTCTTTATTGTGTGGGTTTGCTGGCAATGAATTCTCTCATCTTTCATTAGTCTTAATAAATCTTTATTTCATTTTTTCTGAGATTTTTTTTATGGGGAGAGAATTCTATGTTGACAGTGTTTCTTTCAGTACTTTACAGCTGTAACTCCATTGTCTCTGGGTTGGGTGGAAAGTCTGTTGTCATCCTTACAGTCCACCTCTGTGTACTGCTGAGTCCGGCTCTTCTACCTTTTATCACTGAATTTCAGCAATTTGATAGTGTTATTTCTTTTTTTTTTTTTAAGATTATTTATTTAACAGAGAGAGATAGATCCCAAGTGGGCAGAGAGGCAGGCAGAGAGAGAGGGGGAAGCAGGCTCCCCGCTGAGCAGAGAGCCCGATGCGAGGCTCGATTCCAGGACCCTGAGATCATGACCTGAGCCGAAGGCAGAGGCTTTAACCCACTGAGCCACCCAGGCGCCCCGATAGTGTTGTTTCTTAATTTTGTTTTCTTTATGGGTCCTTGGCTTAAGAATCAATGAACTTTTTGTATTTACGGTTTTATAGTTTTGTGAAATTTGGATCTATTTCTTTCTTTCTTTCTCTTATTTGCTTCAAATATCTATATTCTTTCTGTCCCATTTCTGCTTTTCCTCTCCTTCTGAGTCTTCAGTTGCACATATTCCATACTGCTTGATATTGTCCCATAGGTCACGGATGCTTTGTTTAATTTTTTCAGTGTTTTTTTCTGTCTGTATTTCATTTTGGATAGTTTCTACTGCTATGTTTTCAAATTCTTCGATGGTTTCTTTAGCATTGTCCAATGTGTTCTTAATCCTATCCAGTGATCATGTTTTATTTCAAATATCACATTTCTTATTTCCTAAAGTTTCACTTGGGTCTCAATTATATATTCCATTTCTCTCCTTTCCTTTCATCTACCTTCTTGAGTAAATGGTGTACATTTATAGTTCTCTTAATTTCCTCGTCTATTCTATTCTTGGGCTGTTAATATTCCTGCTTTTGGCATGTTCATTAAGTTTTTATTGGATGCCAGACATATAAAATTTTTGTTTAGTTACTTAAGTTCTCTTTCAGTATCATTAGACTTTTTTCTGGGGTGCAGTTGAGTTACATGGCATCATTATGCTCTTGTTAAACCTTCATTTTTAAGTCATCTCTGCACGATTTCAGTCTAGAGCCGGTATAGTGGTGCTATGAACTGGAAATGCCAGGACCACTCACTTGCACCCATACTTGTGAGTTTCCACAAACATATCCCTCGACAGAGCCAGTGCTGTGTCTGGACTGGCTCTTGTGGTTCTTAGGACTCCAAGATGTGCCTCAATAACAACCATCAGAGGACTCTGAAGAACAAGGTTTATTACTCATGAATCCTGGAGGGTACACAGTATGCCCGGGGCCACACAGCAAGATCCTAAGGAGACATAGAGAGATAGAGAGAGTGAGAGATAGCAGAGACTTGGGGTTCAGCCTTTAGTGGGGTCAAGGATAGGGTGCCTAGGATTTTGGGGGTTCATTTTTAAAATTTAACACATAAGAGCAGGGCTTAAAGCATGAGAAGAGAAAAGCAGGTCTGGTCCACTTGAGAGGCCAGCTATCTAGGTCAGCCACAGCTTTCTAAAAGGAGAACTTTGTGGGCGGGGTGGCCTGGTTCTTTCTCTAGTTGTGTAGCAGGTAATATGTTTATTCAATAGGGGTGTCTTTGAAGTGGACACTTGGCAATCGAAAGCTCAATGTCAGGCACTTACACTGTAATCAGAAAAACTAATTGTCAGGTACTCTCACTCCATGGTCCTCCTCTGATGTTTTTGCCTGTAATTCTTAGCTGTCTTGGCCTCCTCAAGCTGGGAACTATATGCTGGCAACCCAGGGGAGAGCCCATCAGGTCATGCATTGCGGCCAAGGACCTTTCTTAGGGCAGGAGGCGAGGGCAGTCATAGAGACCGCGTCATTGGATTTCCTTCTCTTGGGGCTCTCCGGGCTGTGCTGCCTGCTTTCCAACACTGTAAACCATTACTTTATAGATCTTGTCCATTTCACAGGTTTTTAAGATGAGAGGGTAAATATGGACCTTGTTACTCTGTCATGGCTGAATGTAGGAGTGGTTATTATACAATTTAACACTTAGAAAGTCCAAATAACTTTTTAAAAAATATATTTTATTTATTTATTTGAGAGAGAAGGAGAAGGCACAAGCCGTAGGGAAAGGTAGAGGGAGAAGCAGGCTCCCTGCTGAGCGAGGAACCCAACATGGCATTCAATCCCAAGACCCTGGGATCATGACCTGAGCAGAAGGCAGATGTTTGACTGACTGAGCCCCCCAGATGCCCATCCAAATAACTTTCTTATGAACCTTTTTAATGCTAAAGTTCTCAATATCCAAAAACCGAAAGTACTGTCAGTGTTTACTCTAAAATTTTATATGAATGGACATCTGGAAGTAGTATTTAAATCTATATTAAAGTATTAATATTGGGCTATCACACTGCTATTCAAAGAAATATTAAGTGATTTCTCAGTGAAAAAAAAAAAAAAAAGCCACAAATCACCTACACACCTAGACAGGTCAGAAGGTAATATTCAAATCCCATTCGTAAGTCACAGAGAATTGGCTAGTTTAAATTGCTACCTGATAGAGAACAAATACCTCGTTAACCAAAATGGCGCCAGCCTCAGCACACTAGGAATGTCACTGAAGATGAGTGACATCACAGGGCACTGGGCGTATTGTGCTGGATGCACGGTGAGTGCAGCAGTTGGCCCGCACTCTGCATGTGCTACAGAGCGGATCCTGCACAAACCTTCCCGTGTGAGTAAATAGACTCGGGAAAGGAAGACACAGAGGAAACCAGTGAGCAAAAACAAAGCCAACTAAATATCCATTTTCATAAATTATTTAGCTGAATCTTAGAATAAAGGAAATGTCCAGCCAGAGCTAACACCAGCTTAAGACTGTGGAATGTCTGCTGTTATGTCAGAACTAGAAAATATTCGGTGTTCCGATGGCCAGTGTCCCTCATTATATGTGTCTTTGAAACTGAATGTGAGGCCCAGCGGCGACCTTCTATCCTCCTTCACTCTGAGCCCCAGAGCTTTTTCTGTTAAATATTGCATGACTAACATTTTCCTTCAAATGATTCGTAAATACTTTGCAATCTCTGAAACCTGGCCATTCCCATTTTATCACTTCTTTTGCTTCTGACTTCGATCCCTCTTGCTAAGTGACCTTAAAGTCAACCATCCACCGGCCTAGTATGGACCATTCTTCCTTTGTCCTCAGCGGCACACTGATGAGAATTGCCAGTCTTAGCCTAGGGTCTAGGCTTAGTGTTCTTTACTTTTTCTCTCATTTGGTATATTCCTTATTAACATTTTCTTATTATTTTTTTTTTTTTACTATTTCTTACTCTCATGTTGGATAGTCAAAGGGTCAAATGGCCTAGGGCTCAAAATCTTCCATGTCCTTTAGTAGCAGTACAAGCCTACTGCCAGGCGTGATGTGCAACATCTTGTGTCTCTGTGGTTAATAACTCAGTGGGCAGAAACCCACCAAGTAGTCAAAGAGCCTTGTAAAGAACTGGGTCCCTTGAATAGGATCCTTGAAAGACAATATCGTACTGTTAAGTGGCTCATTTGGATCTGGTTCATGTACAGAAGGGTCATGTGAGTTATTAATAGATGCTTACTAATCACTCTGAAACTTAGTGCCTTAGATAAACATTACTCTATGGCTCATGATTCCTTGGGACAGGAAACTGAGCAGGGCTCAGGGAGGGCTGCTTGTCTCTGCTCCTCATGGTATCCGCTGGACTCAGGCTGAGGTTCAAAGGGCAGCCTTCCCACCTGCTAAATAAGCCTTAGCTTACATGGCTTAAAGTGTTCTGGCTCACTTGCTTTCCCTTCATGTGACCTTTCTCTATACGGAGTGGCTTGTCCTACAGGAAGCCCCCTTCCATATGGCCTCTTTCCATCAAGGTAGCTTAGACTCTTTCATATGGCTACTGGATTCTACTTGGACAAAAGAGAAAGCTGTAAGACCTCTAAATAGATGGCTTGGAAACTCCCATGATGTCACCTGTGTGGCACTCTTTTGGTCAAAGCAAGTTGCAAGACCATCCCAGATTTAGGGGGTGAGGGGCACAGACTTCTCCCTTGAATCTGGGATTCAAGTCAAAGTCTCATCACAAAGGGAGTGTTGACACAGAAGCTTGATTTATTGGGGACCATTTTAAACATATATCACTAAGGCTTGTCCCAAGACTGCACCAAGTGATTATAATTCTAGGTCACGATAAATAGCACAACTTCTAAATTTAAACATAACTATTATACACGTGTGGTCTCAGAAGGATAAGATGATCAGATAGCTTCTCTGGTCCCACTTAGATCGGCAAAGGGCCCCTGTTACATTTTCCTGGAGTCCCTTGTGCTCAGTGCCCTCAGATCATCAGTATCACTCGGTTGAAGAATTGCCTTTTGACTTGACCGTCACCCCCACTGGACTCAGTTCCTGGGAGCCCTGGGCTGTGTCCTATGCTCCTTTGACTCTCCGAAAGTTGGCATGACACCCTTCATAGAGGACCTACCTGTTCACTGGATGAAAATAAGTGACTGTACTTAAATTGTTATGTATTTTGCATGGAACTAAATTAAAATCCTTATGGTCCCCAGATTAGATTATTTTCCATATATCCCAGATCTTATGTTTAGTAATCTAAGACATGAATGAAAAATGATGTTTTAAAAGCAGCTAAGATTTTGTTCTGTTTTCCCCATATTGCTTAGAGTAAGGTTTGTCTCCTATGACTCAGAAGGTTCTTAGAAGGCTCCTCTTGAACTAAGTGACAGTTGGGCCTGAAATAGAATTTCATTCAATGATTTTATTCTGCCATATAAAATAAGCATGATGATATGTGCTAGGTATGCCTGCAGATCTCATAAGTATCAGTCATTCTAGGAAAGAGGACTCATTCGTTGAATCAAAATGGAAATGAATACAAAGCAGACGATGTCAGGAGCACGAGCCAAAGAGCCTTTCCTAGACGGTGACAACGTGATAACCTCCAGCCAAGAAGAGACCACACCCGCCTCTGCTCATCCTATTCCCAGCTGCTGGCGCAGAGCCTGGTAGATGAGGGACCCTATTTATTGAATGGAGGTTAAGCAATGCTAGAACTTTCTAAAGAGAATACCTAAAAGTTGAATTCTTCCCCATGTTTATTTGTTTAAATGAAGTGCAATTCATAGAGCAGATTTCTAGACACAGCAGGCACTTGGAAAACATGTGACATCCAAAGTGGCCTCTGCTGTATTGAAGAAGCACCTTGTTTCCAAGGAAACGCTCTTAGCCTTGTGCTCAACCTTTGGCCTCCAGTCCTGAGAGGCCATGTGAGCACACAACATTCTCTAGTCAAGAGGCTGCGTCTGAGGCGCTTATTTGCGAAATTGTACCCAATGTCACAAACTTCCTCTAAAGCCTTTGATTTAGCAGATCTGCAACCTTTCCTTTGTTCATAGCATCTGAAAGATTAAGGTGAGTATTGTGTCTAAGTCCTTACCCTTTTGCTATTCGTGTACATTTCCCAGAACATTCTGCAAATGGAAAGCGTTCTGCAGCAGCATTTTGTTCATGTCACAGATGGATCCCTTTGAGATTAACCGAGACAGTTGTCAGGTGATGGGTAAGGAAGTAGTATTCACAGAAGACAAGAGAGCTGTAAGATAGAAGGCTGATATAAGAGGGAGTCGATATGAGAAACACGTCCATCTCAGAGCTTTTTCACTTACGTTTGTGAGATTTTGTACCCCAAGTGTTTGTGCCCCCCATATTCATATGCTAGAACCTAACCCCCCATTGTGATAGTGTTTGGAGGTGGGGCCCTTAGGAGATGATTGGGTCATGAGGGGGAGCCCTCAGGAATGGGATCAGTGTTCTCATAAAAGAAATTCCAGAGAGTTCCCTCGTCCCTCTGCCTCGTGAAGACAACAAGTGAGAAGATGGTGGTCTAGGAACCAGGAAGCAGGCCCTCACCAGACACTGAGTCTGTAGATGCCTTCATCTTGGCCTTCCAGCCTCCAGAACTGTGAGAAATAAATTGGTGTTGCTTCTAAGCCAGCCAGTGTATGATATTTTGGTTACATCAGCCTGAATGGACTGAGACAGTGAGGAATTAAATTAGATCATCTATGCACATCACTTGGCACAATGTTCTTCTGGTAGCCCAACAAATTGTAGCCATCGTGATGAAGAATGGTGATGAAGATGATGGTTAATGTTATAAAACAGAAATGCCTGAAGTTCATCTTATTTTCTAAAGTATTTTATTAGTCAAATTTCCTGAGCATTTAAGACTGTAACTGCTGTTTCCTTGAGAAATATTTAAGAAAACATCCAAGTCTCAAGCTTTGGTACAAAGCCTATGGTGCTTATCAGCTTTCACACCTAGGGTCCCCTATCAACATTGTAGGCTCGAGTGGATTCTGCCTGATTTGTGATTGGCATTGTCATGACAACATCTGGGATCCTGGTAGGAGTTGAAGTAGATGTGCACATGGGTGTATGCTCTGTGTGTGTGTGTGTGTGTGTGTGTGTGTGCATGTGCATGTGTGTACGTTGATAAGAATGATATTGGTGTCACAGCATGAAGTGGATGTCACTGGAAGGCAGATCATACCTGGAAGGCCTCCCCGTTGTCTTGGAGACAAACCTCTTCTATCAGCAGCTGCCAGTGAATTAGTGTCAGACTGGCTACACCATCCATGTAAGAACAGGACTGTATAGGGCATAGCTTGGTAAACTACGGATCTGATTTTTAAGATATCTAATTCCAGTAAAAATTCCAGTGAGCATTGTCTTTAATTTGTTCTTTGGAAAATAGGTTTACTAACCACTTACACTTTAAAAGTTATTATAGCTTTATGCTAATGCATGAGGGTGCATTCTCTATTAGAGCACGCTGGTATATTGATACATTTTCCTTTTTGGTATTTTAAAGGATCATGGCTAATATATAATGGTGATTTCTAGATACCATTTTACGTACACAGACATGTAATTATGTCTGTTCTGATGATTCTGCATCACTGAGCACTTTGTCGAGTATGTACCTACACAGCATGTGTCAGGTGTGTGCTTGATGGAAATGACACAGTCGTGGGCGCATTAGAGGAAGTGCTTGTTTTCAGCAGCTGGTGGAGTAGATGGACAGATGATTAAATGGGCCATGATAGGGAAGGACTATGATGGTGAGACAGAGGCATAATATATTCTCCAAATTTTCTCAAATTTGTGAATTCATCTTTTCTTCAACTTACTGCTCTCAGGTGATGTGAAGAGATGATTTATTACTTGCTGCTTGGTTGCTCTGAGTTTTAGCATTTCATTAAAAGCAAGCCTTACATTTTTGTATTTCAAAAGGAAAAAAGGAAGATGAATACAGTAAGGACCTGTTTCCCTAAAATTAACACTCAAATATGTATATAGTCAGTTGAACTTAGAACTTTCCCCTTAAGAAATAGTTATTAAACACGAATGGACAGATCTGATGCTAATGTCGAGGTAGTTCCATTATTTATCTTGCTCGCCTGCAGGGAGTCATAGTTGCATAACCTCAGGTAAAGAAAGCCAGTATGCTTTGGAAATATACAGATGTTTCGCTCTCTTGGGAAAAATCATCTTTTCTCCATTTAGAAATTATTTCATATTTAAACTCTCCAGACATTTTCTTTTTTTCCAAGCAGATACTTTTGATAATCATCTGAGATCGCTAAAACTACTTTTTTAGGAGTCAAGTGCCATCTGTCCTGGAAAGAATAAAACTCACATGACCATTGAGATGTTATAATGGCTTCTTGTCACCCACACTGAGAGTTTAAAAAAGGTGAACCATGTGATTCTTTTCCAGCACCGGTCCACTCTGTGTAAAATGCTGCGTGCAAGGCTGGATGGCCCTCCATAGACAGAACTAGGGGAACTAGCAAGACTGGCTTTTGGTAGGTCACCAGAGATGGAGATGGGGCGGGTCTGGGAGTGCTGGCTTTTGCTCTCTGCACGTGACCTTGATGGAACCATTCTGTCTGCTCTTCTCATGTCTTCTAACATGATGTGATCCCATAACAAACTTCGAATCCTAATGCCCAAGAGCAACCATTCTCAGTATGTAGCCCTAGACCCTGAGGGTCTCCAAGACTCTTGTAGGGACCTGCAGTGTCGAAAGTGTTTTCTCAAAAATACCAACATGTTCTTTGGCTGCTTCGCTACTTTGATATTTGCAACGAGGGTAAACTGCTGGTGCCTTAGCATAAATCGAGACGAGGCACCAAGTCACACTCCTTTTGTGCAGATATTGTACTGTATTCTTCACTGCCACACACTCACAGGAATGTCCCTTATGTAGCCACAAGCCATAATTAATAAATTATTAATAATTTAATAATTTAATTGAAGCCATAATTAATAAATTAATAATTTTATTAAATCTCAATCCTTCAGTACCTACCTGACTTCTTTTTTTTTTTTAAAGATTTTATTTATTTATTTGACAGAGAGAGGGATCACAAGTAGGCAGAGAGGCAGGCAGAGAGAGAGGGGGAAGCAGGCTCCTTGCTGAGCAAAGAGCCCGATGTGGGGCTCGATCCCAGGACCCTGCGATCATGACCTGAGCCGAAGGCAGAGGCTTTAACCCACTGAGCCACCCAGGCGCCCCCCTACCTGACTTCTTAATGCTCTATGTGAAGAAATGGGAAGTTCACATAAAACGCTTTGGGAATATACACAAATAGGATGAGTATATCAAGGAAGAGCACTGCGCAGTTGAGTTGCAAGCTGAATTATCAGGTTTCGTTTTGTTTTTCTTTTTGGTTTTGTTTTTAATGGAACACTAGTTTTACTTAAAAGGACAATGAATGGAAAAACTGTGATTATTAGGACTATAGATATTTAGCAGATGTTTTCTTAAAGATGAACCGAGGTGAGCCTGTCACTTCAAGGAAAATAACCGAGAGTTTAGTTCAGTGGTAAAATTTGACCTTTCAAATAAAAATTAAAATTTTGGAAAACCATTATCCACCACTGTGTGCTTGACAGTCCTCTGATATCAGAAAGACTTTTCTGCAAAGATCAGTGATGATATTCACAAATACGATTTTTTGATATTGTATATCAAAATGTGTCAACATCTAGAAGATCTGCATAATTTGGTGAATGATATTTTATAAATGACTAATGCATGATGATACCAAACTCATACATCAATAATAGATCCACTTAAATCTGGGGCAGAACTTTGGGTGATGAATTTTAATATAACAGAGCACGAAAAGACATTGCAACTAACCTTTCAGAAACGACCAGAGAATATCCACAGTGATCTGTGAAAGCTATGAAAGCACTCCTTTCTTTTCCAGCTACACATGTGGGAAGCTCGTTCATCTTGATAGACTTCCACCAAACCAACTTACCATAGGAGAATGAATGCAGAAGCAGATATGAGAATTGCACAGTCTTCTATTAGGCAGAGACTTACAAAAGACTTACAAAGACTTACAAGATAGAACAGTGTCGCTCTTGTCTCCATTTTTTTTTGTTTTAGAAAATATACTTATTTTCATTAAAAGAATGTTTATTTATATTAACATGTAATGGGTTGCTATTTCATTTTTTAAAGGAAAACAAATATTTTACAACTTTAAAATTTTCTGCCATACTAAATATTGACAAGTCACATAACCAAAGGCTCTTTGATGTCCTCAATAATTTGTAGAAGTCTCTAAAGGGTCCTTAGACGTGCTCCATGAGATATCAGAGGAAGGTGCCTCTGGAATGGGGGCAACTCTGGCCCGCAATGCCTGCTTCAATCACAGCAAATTAACTAGTGACTATTTCTTATCTGGGATTCTATGTAGAACCTCACTGGAAGAATTCATTACACATCTATGTAAGATTTAGAAGTATGTTCTCTTGAGCAGAGAAATTTGGAGACAGAAAAAAAAAATCATTACTTAATTTCGCTTGCTATGTCTAACCATAAAAACGGGTATAATCATTTCACATACCTCTAAGGGCACCATGAAGTTTATGTGACTTAGTTTTGGTAATGTGCTTAGAACATACTTGTCACTGCTAAGTTTATGTAAGTATTTGTTGAATAAAAATGAATGAATAGATAAACATCAAGTGATGACATATTTGCAGTTCACATCACCAGGCAGGTAACCAGACTGACGTGACTCTTGAACCCTGGGATTCAGGAAGTTTGTCCAAGCCAGGCAGGTTCAGGGAGGACATCTTTAGATGTATGAGTTTCAACAGGCATTCTCTTACAAACATGGCGACATAAAAGACCGTAAAAGGCCATGCTGATTAACTACCAGGCACATAAGGAATTAGCGACACTGACTGTCCAGTTTAAGTGGGCTGGTCCTCCCAAGGCCCTAATTCTGTCTAGAAACTGGAAGAAACTCAGTTTCCAACACAGAGCTCTCCATCCCCACCCCCTAAAGCTGTGTGAAACACCTACAAGCTGTGGGATCTTTGCCTTCCCATCTAACTGAGTCCTTCATTCCTCAAGCAGTGAGTGCTTGTTATGGGAGATGTAAAACCAAACCAAACAAAACACTGTCTTGTCTTGAAAGAAACTCCTTACTTATAGGGCAGATTTCAATACATATGCATAATTCCAGAATGAACATGGCAGATAGCGCATGGATGTTGCTTAACTAAAGCCCAGCTCTGAGGATTTCTTAGCTCAGCTGCCAGGAACAAGTTATCTCCCATTTAAACACAAGATGGGCAATGGGAAGCTTCAAACCTTTTAGGAAAAGGAAATGCTTAATGAGAATGAAAGCTTTAGCTTAGGGCAAGAAAGTGCAGGGTATGTTGGGGAGCCATTTGGAGTCAGCTGCAAAAGGTTAGGATTTGGGATAAAGTCAAGTTTAAGGTGACCTTGAGCTTCAGGATAACCATTTGCACTTTGCTCAGAAGCACTGAAGGGCCACTAAAATTGAGTCACTTTTTAAAATATCTGAATGAAAGAGGCAGATTACCAAAGAGTAGGCAAGTGCCTAGAGGGCAAGGGTTCTGTAGGCTGCCTGTGGCCCCTCGCCAGGGAATTTATCATGTAGGTGTGTTTTCATTAACAGCCAGCTGAGCACAAACATCCTCAGTAGGCACTGTATGTGACATCACTGTAAACTGGATTTGTTATAAAGACATATTGAACCCTCTTACACTGTTGGTGGGAATGCAAGTTC
>CM052898.1:188344926-188356633 GCA_028534135.1 Potos flavus | reverse complement strand
AATCAACAAGACAGTAAACAACAAATGTTGCAGAGGATGTGGAGAAAGGGGAACCCTCTCCCGCTATTGGTGGGAATGCAAGTTGGTGCAGCCACTTTGGAAAACAGTGTGGAGAGTCCTCAAGAAATTAAAAATAGAGTTACCCTATGACCCTGCCATTGCACTACTGGGTATTTACCCTTGTACTGCAGATGCAGTACAAAGAAGGGACACATGTACCCCAATGTTCATAGCAGCAACGGCCACAATCGCCAAACTGTGGAAAGAGCCAAGATGCCCTTCAACAGATGAATGGATCAAGAAGTTATGGTCCATATATACAATGGAATATTATGCCTCCATCAGAAAGGATGAATACCCAACTTTTGTTTTAACATGGATTGGACTGGAAGAGATTATGTTGAGTGAAATAAGTCAAGTGGAGAAAGTCAATTTTCATACGGTCTCACTTACATGTGGAGCGTAAGGAAAAACATGGAGGACATTGTGAGAGGGAAGGGAGGGATGAATTGGAGGAAATCGGAGGAGCGAAGAACCATGACAGACTGTGAACTCAGAGCAACAGATTGAGGGTTTTGGAGGGGAGGGGGGTGGGGGGATGGGCGAGCCTGGTGGTGGGTATTGAGGAGGGCACGTATGGCATGGAGCACTGGGTGTGGTACATAAACAATGAATCTTGTAACACTGAAAAAATAAAATAAAAGTATTTGGGGAAAAAAGAAAAAAAAAGAAGACATACAAATGGCTGACAGACACATGAAAAGATGCTCCACATCACTCATCAGGGAAATGCAAATCAAAACCATAATGAGACATCACCTCGCACCTGTCAGAATGGCTAAAATAAAACACAAGAAACAACACGTGATGAGGATGTGGAGAAAGGGAATCCTCATGTACGGTTGGTGGGAATGCAAACGAGCACAGCCACTGTGGAGAACAGTATGGAGGTTCCTCGAAAAGTTAAAAAGAGAATGGCCAGAGGACCCAGTAATTCCACTACCAGATATTTACCCAAAGAATGCATAAACACTAATTTGAAAAGACCTGTGCACCCCTACTTTTATGGCAGCATTATTTACAACAGCCAAATCATGGAAGCAGCCCAAGTGTCCATCAACAGATGAATGGATAAAGAAGAGGTGGTGTGTGTGTGTGTGTGTGTGTGTGTACATGTAGGTATGGAATAATATTCCATCATGTGTATGTAACATACACAATGGATGTATGTACAGACATACACAAAATGAATATTATTCGGCCATAAAAGGAATGAAATCTTGTCATTTGCAACAACATGGATGGATCTTGAAATGCACGAAGTCAGAGAAAGACAAATGCCATATGATTACACTTACATGTGGAATTTAAGAAACAAATGAACAAAGAAGAAAAGAGACAAACCAAAACACAGACCCTTAACTCTAGAACAAACTGATGGTTATCAGAGGGGAAGTGGGTGCAACAGGTGATGGGGATTAAGGAGTGCACTTGTGGTGATGAGCACCGGATGACGTACAGAATTGCTGAATCATTATATCGTACACCCGAAACTAATATAGCACTGCATGTTAACTATACCGGATTTAAAAAAAATAATAAAAGTGATTGGTATTTATGGAGTGCTTGCTATGGGCCAGGCACTGTGCAAACAATCCTAACAGATCAGTATTAAATGGGGTACTATTACTATTCCCATTTCACCAATGGCGAAATGGAAGGTCTGGAGGCTAGGCTTACACAGATATTAGGGGAAGCACTGGGACAAAAGCCATGAGTTTCTGATTCCACAGTTTATAAATTCATAACCTTTGGGCTAGTAGTCTTCAAATGCTTTTGATGTCTCAGCCTTTTTGGGAAAAATTTCTGAACCGAGATCATTTAAATATGTATAGTTCTTTATTTATAAAGTGGACTAATATATTTTGTATAAGACATTTATGAAGATGGAAATTAAAAAGGATTTACTAGAGAGAATTATTTTAAATAATTATTTTCTATTTTAATTTTTTAGTGATAACTAAAAATATTTTTTGCTCTCACCCGATATACATTATTATGAATAATTTCATATGCTTAATTTTTAGGTGCTTGTCCATCTCAATGGCTTCATGTTTCACCGGCAAAATCTAAAATCACATCAATCTACCCTGAAGGCCTATCGTTAGCGATAGCGAGCTGTATCTATATTTCAAACGGCCTTTGCGTGGTTTCTGGAGTTTTTTGCCAGCTTCTTATCAGGTCAGTTTAGGTCCTCGTTACCCCTACGTCCCCGTGTGGCCGGCTGATTGCTGACACTATGTAGGGGCATGGTGTAATTGTGGAGCATTTTCTCATTATTCTTCTGGGGCTATATAGGAGCTTCTATCTTCCCTCCGTAACTCTCTGGATTCCCACTGTGTTCCAGGGACTGTGCTGGGCGAATCCGCCATGGGCGAGCCCTCAGGGAGCCCCTGGCTTAGTTAACCGATGACTGCCCCCGAGGGTTAGCAAACCTGGGGCGCTCAGGGAAGCATGAGTGATGGGGGGCTTACACAGCAGGAGAGCTGGCCCAGTCCGGGGGGCAGGGTGCTGGTGGGGGAGATGCTCACCAGCAGGAACGCGGATGGGGAGGGTCAGAGCCCTGCCAGGCGGAGGGTAGGGCACGAGCAAAGGCGAGAACACAGAGGTGTGAGAGAGAGAGAGGAGTGTAACTGGGGGACTCGCCTGTCTTTGGTACCGAAACAGCACAAAGAGGAGGAGGTGAGTAGGGACAGAAGGTGATGCTGGGGCGGGTCGCTGAAGCCTGCGGGCAAATGCCATGAGCCTGCTTACTTAAGGTGCCCATAACGACGATTATTCTAAGAACAGTAAGAGGAAGATTTAAAGAGTACCATGACAGCTCTTGGGCCCGTGGCTCTGTGCTCTGCCCGCACCTCTCATAAGCAGGTGAGTGAGAGCCCCAGGTAATTGCTTTCCCCTGGCACTGCCTGTCAGCCAGCGGCAGGCCTAGCACATCCACGCGCTCCTAGCTACAGCCTGCAACCACCGTGGTCAGAGGCCCTCCCTTTTCCCATCTGACTGTGGCTCAAAACGAGGGCAAGGGGAAGAAGGGAAAGCTCACAGGCCCGAATGCACCTGGACTGTCCCAAGGCTAGGACCCTGTCCCTGCAGGGACACCTAGGAAGACGCCACCTACTGTCACAAGCTGGGGAGGGCGGCATTGGAGGCACCCCACTCGCTAGGGACCAGGGTGGTTTAAGGCAGTGAGTAACTCAGACTGTTAGAGGAGCAGCCCGTCAGGGACTCAGGCCCAGACCCCCAGCACATCACCAGCAGCTGCTCCCGCAGGCGGAGAGGGAGAGCTGGAAGTCCGCTCCTGGAGGAGGCCGCAGAGGATGGTTCAATGGGCATTTCCCCTGTAGCTCTGGGCCCTGGGTTTCCCTTCCTTCCTTCTCTATCCTTCCTTCCTCTTACCCCCCATGCCCCGCCAGCTGAGTGCACTGTGGCTTTCCGTGCAATGCAGTGTTTCTCTCTGGCAGAACATTCCAATAACGCCACCTCCACCAGGTAGCCCTCCCAGTAACCGACATGCGGGAAAGTTTCCTGAGAGCTGACACTAATGCTGCTGGATCAGACCCAACTTTTACCGTATGTCTACTAAGGCACAGCTAGATTTTTTCTTTGTGCCTCTTTAGCTTCTCTTTTGATTATCACAGTAACACATGCGCACTATTGAACATTTTGCATTTGCAGCCAAGTGAAGGGGAGCAGAGACAAATGGGCTCTTCCGTGTCTCGGAGAGTGGCACTGCTAGCGTCAGGTGTGTTTTCTTCTTGGCGTTTCTCTGTGTGTGTTGTAAGAACTCTGTAATTTGCCTCTTGCTTTCTTTCATTTACCGTTTGGCATAAATGCCCTCCTTGCAACATCCTATCACGTACATGCGTGGACCAATTATTTGCCAAATGGCTCATTTCCCTCCTGTTATCTGTGCTTGTTTGCTCTGCAATTAGAAATTCCCTGCCGTGGTGAACAGCACTGCTGTCCTGCAGGGGGACTTGGCGTGGCTCCAAGAACGGAAGGCTCCCGTCCCCCAACTCGGTGTGCATCTGTACCTGTGGTCCTCAGGTCACCCGGAGCCTCGGCTTTGGCGAAGGTGCTCACAATCTTGAGGTCAGGGAAGAGGGTCACCCCTCGGGCACTTTCAAACTGGGCGGCGGGTCTCCAGAGGCGGTCTGTGCCCCGGAGGCTGATCTGGGGCTCGATGGCCTGCAGCACCATCACAAAGGCATCCACGTCGGGGACGCTGATGCACACATCTTCTCCGAAGCACCTGGGAAAACAGCTGCGGTCATGGCGCTGAAAAGCGAGCCACGAATGCATCCACCACGGGGCCGGGGACAAGAGACACACAAGCACCTCTGGCCCTTGCCGAGGTCACGAGGTCTCTGGACTGCCTCGGAGTCTCGGGGCATGTCAACGGGCATACAGACTAAAAGCCACAGCACAGTCAAAACTAACAGCCATCTAGGGACTTAAGAGGATTGGCTTCTGGGAGAACTGGGAATCTTGGGTACCAGGGACAAGTAACTGTTAAACCTCTAATTATCCTTTAACAAAGTAATCCGTGGTAACATCAAGTAGCCACTGCTTGGTATGGGCACTAGGATTTGGTAAGCAAACTGCTGTCTAACTGGTTGGGCACAGGCACTTTGCTGAGACCCCAGGGCTGAACTCCCCGCGCTTGTGTGACGAGGAGCTCCCACAGTGCCCCTGTGGCAGATGTGCCACGGATCCTCTCCTTTCTCCTGATATGCTGCCACAGAAACCCCTGGAAGGCAGAATGCTGTGACTGCACAAGCAAGGCCTGGGAAGTCAGACAAGACTTGGCAGACAAGACTCCATGGCCTGGCTCAGCCACAGCAGGGCTGGGTGACCCTGGGCAAGGTGGGGGACTCCTGGGAACCTTGCTTTCTCCATCTATACAGTGGGGGTGACAATAATTAATTCCCTCATAAGAGCGAGGATTAAATGTGATGACGTATAGAAAAGAGGCTGACCCCGAGTCTGCATCACAGTTGGAACTCAGTAAATGTTGGCGGATCTGACACTCTCATCAGACTACATGGGGCACGCGAGTCATTGGCACTCTCTGCTGCTCACCCAAGCCAAAGACTTAGGCTAGAGCCCCAGGGCCCAGATGGCTGCACCGGGAACACCGGGCGGACTCCAGCTGGTGGCCGCTATCAACCTGCATCCCTCTGGAAAGTTCCCGAGGAAAGCGCCGTCTGGGTGACACCATGCTGAGCCAGTCCCTCCTCTTCTGTAGGGTGGGCGAGGTGTGGGAGCGTGGTGTGCTCCTGGCCCTGGTTTTGCCCGGCCTCTGCCGCACCAGTCCCAGAGGGCACCGCGCCCCTGCCGGTTCACGGAAGCCTGGTCCCTCTACTTGACTGCAGTGTGGAGCTGAGCCGGCGGTGCTTGCTCCCTATCGCAGGCCTCCAACAGGGCCCTTAGTGTGGAGAGGCGCCTACCTCCTCGGTCACCAGAGCTGCTGAATCTGATTGCTGCCCGTGGGGTTTAGCCTGGCGCCTGGCCCCAGTAACGTGGCAGTGAGCAGACCGGTCTTTCCCAGCCTTCTTCCTGTCCTGCTGGCTGCTTCTCCTGGCTCCAGGGACTAGGGGACTCCCCTTTCTGCCTCCCAGGAGTTTTTCTGGGGTCCCACCCTCGCTGCCCTACCAGGCAGTTGCTGTGGCTGAGAAATGATTTGACAGACCAAGAAGCGAGTCATCCCCAGGCTTCACTCATAGACAGTCTCATCTTCTTTACTGGACTCTGATCCCTGGGGACAAGAACCATCCCTCTCTTTCTCTCGAAGACCTATGGTATTTAGCTGCTCTGCAAGACTGGGTTGGTTGATTTAATCCAATTTAATAAACATTTGTCAAGTACCGACTATGTACCAGCTACTGTGACCTTAAATCAGACCACTAAAAACCGAGCTTTCTGAGAATTTACAGGATACAGTACTACATCAGATTCTGGATTAAACAGAGAAAGCTGGATTTGTGTTGGCAAAGCAACAGAACATTTTCTTTAAGAAGAAAACAAGAAGAGAACACAGACCCATTGGGGCCTCCTCCTGGGGGTAGCAGAGAAACTGCAAACAGCTGAAAAAAGAGGAATCTGTTTTGCCAGGGAACATTCCCCAGGGACCATCCCACCCCCTGAGGGGGGCCCTGGCTGACCAGCGTCTTCTACTCACTGGACTTTGGAGGAGACCCTCAGGCGCCGCACACCCGCCGTCGGGAACTGCCTGGAGTTGATGTAGGACACCTTCTGGAGGGCGCGATTGATGTTCCCAATGTCGTCACCTTCCATCACCAGGACGGACTGCGAGGGGTTGAAGTGGTACTGGAGGAGGAAAGGGGGTGCCATGGGGGACAACGACCAAAAACGGAGCCCACCGTCTGCATGCACAGGCCAGGAAGGGCCCGTGTCTCCGGGGCGTCTGCAAGTGTGGCCGCCATGCGCACGGATGACTTTTATTTTTTTATTTTTTATTTTTTTACACTCTATTTAATTTTTTTTTTATGATGTTCAGTTAGCCACCATAGAGTACATCATTAGTTTTCGATACAGTGTTCAGCGATTCATTACTTGCCTATAACATCCAGCGCTCCGGATGACTGTTTTCACCCCGAAACAATTCCTGCTACCCCCGGGGGTCTTCTAGGCCTCCCCTGTAAGATTCCCGGGGGTTAGAAACCCTTGAGCCATAGGATGGGATTCTGAATGCCCATCCCAGGGCTCTGGTGGTCTAGCCCGTGCGGGGTGGTCCCTGCTCTGGGCTGCTGTGGGGTCCTGAGCAGCCTTTCAGCCCTGGGACACGCTGCCTCCTCGGCTGACTGCCTAGGAAATGGGGCTTTTGTTCCTTTCGCTGGTCTTGTCTTTGGCCTTGAACTCCTCAGTTCAGCCTGTGCTCCCCTTCCTGATTCATGACGCCTTCTTAGCTTCCAACCTTACAGCTCATTTTTCAGCTAATGGCTCTCCTCTCTCAGATCTCATTCCTGGTCTTGCTCCCCGGTGCTCTACCCTGCTCTCCCAGGAGTTTTGCTCACTTGCTGTGTGCACTCCTGCCAGCTGTCCCAGGCCTATTATCTGTTCATTCTCCTCAGAGTCCCTGGCATCCCACACTTGGTGAAGGTCCGGGGGCAACGATGTTCCCCACCCAGTCCCTTGAGTCCTCAAACCAGATAAACCAGATACAAACTCCTACTTCTCCCTGCAAAGCCTCGGCAGCTACTCTTGCTGGCATCGGGCATGGAGAGCTGCCACGGTCCAGGTCCTACTTGCTGATCTTCACATGCTTCTGAGCAGGAATACTATCAGTAAGATGTCAAAAGCGTATCAGTGCATTCAGACGATGTGTCTGAAGTTCATATTACGGGACAAGGAGATCTGGATATAGTTTTACTTATTTATTCTTAAATAATCTCACTACTCAATGTGGGATTCGAACTCACAACCCCAACTGAGTCAAGAATTGCATACTCTTCTAACCAAGCAAGCCAGGTGCTCCTGATCTGGAAAGATTTTTATGTAGCTACTTGGCAGCATTTTTTTTTGGATAACATATTCACATAATTCAAATATACGTATGTACTAAGCGAAAGTGTCCATCTTATTCCTCTCTACCCAGTTTCCAATATCCCATCCCACAAGTAGTCACTGTTACGTAATTTCTTAGTGCCAGATTGCATTAATTGTTCATTATTAGTTGCTTCCCCTCCCAGTAGGAGGCTTATGTGTGCCTGGCCTATTGTCCATAGGCTTGACAATGTGACGTAGGGAGCCCTGCCCTGCAAGTACACATCTTTTGCCTTGTTGTACCCAGTAGTGCTCCTGTGACCTGCTCAGCCAATGAAATGTGGGCAGAAGCATTATTTGGTTCCCACTCGTGGGAGATTGCACAGCCAGTTCCCAGTCTGCCATATCCCTTTCCCTCTGCCCTGAAACCTGCCAGGCTCCCTTAGGGCCTGGTCCCTCAGCCTGGGTCTCACGGCGGGGTTGATATGTGGATCAGAGCCAAAGCCAATATATAATGGACACTGGGTGGGCACAATAAAAAAAAAGTTGTATAAGGCACTGAAATGTTTTAGACACTTGTTACTGCAGCATCACCTAGTCTATCCTGAGAGTTATTCTTCAGCATTCTTATAAATGTAGATTTCCTTTTTTCTCCTTTCTTTGAACAATGGTAGCTTTTTACATACTTTATTATACTTTAATTTTTTTACTTAGCTCATATCTTGGAGACTTTCTGTATTAGTACATCATAAGCTTCCTCTTTTTTACTGCTGTATAATATTCTACGGTGTATATAAATTATATTTAACTAGTTTCTTATGGATGTCTGGATAATTTCCAATTTTTTACTAATAATGCCACAATGAATAAGCTTGTACACATTTCGTATGTGTGCAAATATATATCTATTGGAAAAATCCCTCCGTGTGAAACTGTTAGGTCCAAGAGTATATGCACTTTAAATTTTGACAAATGTTGCCCAATTCCCCATTGCTAGGAATGATATCAATATACACTCCCTCTCCCAGTGCATGGCAATGCCTCTTTTCTCAAAACCTCAACAGAATATGCTGTCATTGGGGATTTATGCCAGTCTGATAGGTGATAAATGCTACCTTAGTGTAGTTTTAATTTACATTTCTCTTGCCATGAAGGAGACAGAGTATGTTGTTATGAGTTTAAAGAAAAATCAATCTAATTAACTTTTCCCTGATCTGGCTTGTCTTTTTAAGAGTTCCCTGTTCTGTGCCTGGACTCTAGGAGGTGGCGGCGGGTGTCCCCTGCGCACTACTGATGATACTGACCCACATAAAGTCCCTATAATGTGATCCCTGGCCAACGGAGAGCTTAATCTTTGCCTCCTTCAACTATCATTTGTTTTACTGTTACTTCCTCCTTGAGGCCACCCCAGCTTCCCTCGTTTAGGTCCCCACTGGGCTCCTATAGTGCTTATGAAATGGTAGTGCAATGATTACAGCAGAGTAATGAGCTCCCTCAGGACCGGGACTCCAACTCCTATCCCCACATCCCAGAACCCAGCCCTAGTGCCCGTAATCCCATTAGATGAACGAGTAAATGTTCCCCCCTTGGCCCACATTTGACTCTATAGCATTGCCGGGTTACTCCCCAGAAAGGCTTTTTCATCCACTGCCTTTTCAGCTAAGGCTCTGTGGGAGTCGTCATCAGCGCTCACTAAGCCCTGCTCTCTCCTTTGCACGCTCAGCATCCTGGAGGCCACGCTTGGGCTCAGCCACCTGCCGTGGGGGGAGGGGGCACGTGACTGCATCTGGCCAATGAGCTGTGAGAGGAAGTAAGCCGGGGCTCCAGGGCTGAGGCCGTGAAGGGCCCTGCGGGAAGCTCCAGCCTTTTTTCTCCTGCGCTTTGGTGGCTAGGGTGTCGAAGGCAGAACCCCCACTCCACCTCCCGGGCTTGATGTGAGAGAATAACAAACTTTTAAGCATTAAACCATAGGGATTTTGGAGTCCTTTGTTACTGCAGTATTTTAGCCCATGGGGAAAAATTGAGCCCTTGCCAGGCAGGATTCTCACCCAAGGCCATGTGGCATCTTTGAAAGATCAAGGGTGTGTGGATTGCTGTACCCCAGTTGAAAGAGCAGAGCAAGGCTAACTCCATTAAGGAATACGGAACCCCTAACCACCAAAGACTGTAAACCCCGCCTTTCACCCCACCTTTAGCCCGCCAAACTCACGCGCCAATTCTGACCGGAGTGACAGGCTGGTTCAGACAGCTACTTTAGGGAGAATCTTAATTTAATTGGCCATCTGCGTATGGCCTGTGTTACAATCTTATTGGCCACTGCACACTTGTCACCAGCTCATTGGCCCCTGGGCCCTATAAAACCGCTGCGCCTTCTGAGACTCGCTCTCTTTCTCCACAACACTCCTCTGGGTCGGTGAGTGTGGGAGGATGGGCTCGAGCTAGCTCGAATAAAGGCTCTTTTGCATCGGACTCGGCTCCCTGGTGGTCTTTGGGGATCTAAAAATCTGGGCATAACATTTGGGGGCTCGTCCGGGATCCCCAAGGCCCCGAGGGACTCCTGACCCGAAGAGCCTACGGTAGGTGTTTGTCGTGTTTGTCTCTGTTCTTTCTGTCTCTAGGGTTCTCGCCGGTATCAGGGGGCGTCTGGCGCCAGACGTGCGGGTTTGAGTCCCGCCATGTGAGCTCACTTCTGTAATTCTGGTAGTGCCCAAGGCGGTCAAGGTGGACGCACTGGGGGCCGCGGGCCGGAGGATAGCGGAAGACGTTCCGATCCTCTCTGGAGCGACGTGGAATCCCCTCAGTTTGAGACCAGGGACGTGGAATCCCCTCGGTCTGAGACGAGGCGGGTCGCTCCCGCCGGTCGGCCTGAGGCTGTCGTCTAGCTTTTGGTTTTGCTTCCACGGAGTTGGAAGACTGTTCATGGGCGCCCTCTGTTTGTTTTTGTGTTCTTCTGTTTTATTCTGTGGACTTACTGGACGGACATTATGGGACAGACTCAGACTACTCCTCTAAGTATTATGATTGACCGTTTTAAAGAGGTCAGGGAAAGAGCCAATAACCTTGGTGTGGTGGTCCGGAAGGGTCAGTGGCGGGTTTTTTGTTCCAGTGAATGGCCGACTTTCAATGTCGGATGGCCGCCAGAGGGAATCTTCAACCTCCCCACCATCCACCGAGTCAGGGGCGTCGTTTCACAACCCAAGACGGGTCATCCTGATCAATTCCCTTACATTCTTACTTGGCAGGACCTTGTGGAAAACCCACCCTCGTGGCTTAACCCCTTCCTAACCCCACGCCCCCTGGAGGCACGACCTATTCTTGCTTTACAGGGGACGGAAAAGAAAAAGGAGAAGAGGAGTTCTACCAAGCCCTTGGCGCCGCCCCTCTACCCTATCCTACAGGGGGGAACTGAAGAAGAATTAATTTTTCCTCCTCCATATCAGTCTCCTAGAGAGCCGGGGGAACATGACCATCCCCCATCTAGGGAAGCGGAAGCTGCTCCGGTAGCAGGGGGCGGGAACGCTCCAAGGGGAAGCCCACCCTATACCAGACAGAGGGCTCAAAGAGAGCAATCTGCCGCCGCCGCCGACTCTACTATTCTGCCCCTGCGAGCTACCGGCCCCTCAGATACGGGAGGGAATCAGCCCCATCACTACTGGCCTTTTGCCACTAGTGACCTCTATAATTGGAAAACTCAGAACCCTAAATTTTCCGAAAAACCGGCAGGGCTTATTGACCTGTTAGATTCTGTTCTTTTCACCCATCAGCCCACCAGGGACGACTGTCAGCAGCTTTTGCAGGTCCTGTTCATGACCAAGGAAAGGGAAAGGATCCTCAATGAGGCCCGAAAATTAGTTCCGGGCGTGGATGGGAATCCTACCACCAACCAGGCTCTGATAGATACCTCTTTCCCTTTAACTCGGCCTGAATGGGATTTCAACATGGCAGAAGGTAAGGAGAGACTCTGGGTTTACCGCCAGACTCTAAGGGGGGGGTCTCCGAATGGCTGCCAGAAAGCCAACCAACTTGGCCAAGGTAGGGAATGTACAACAGGAAAAAAACGAATCCCCAGCTGCCTTTTTAGAACGGATCATGGAGGCTTTTCGTACCTATACCCCCATGAATCCAGAAGCACCTGAAAATA
>CM052898.1:188314609-188344426 GCA_028534135.1 Potos flavus | reverse complement strand
GGGGCTCTGGGAGGGGTTAGGGTGCTGTCCGAGGCCTGGGGGTGATGCGGGTCCATGTTCTATCATTTTTCATTTTAACTGTATGAAACCCATCTGGTTTGGGGTAGCAGAAAGGATGGGGCACTGAGAGTCAGGCAGACCTGGGTTATGCGACCTCAGTCCTCGTGTTGTATGACCCTGCTGAATGACAGATGGCTCGTTCAACTCACAGTAGTGTTGGGGATCTGAATGAGATCAGAAGCAAATGCCTGGGACGTAGAAATCAGTAAGGATCGCTTGGTCTCCCTAGCATTCATAAACAGAATATTCTGAGTGAAGTAGGGTATGGATTTGCTGCTGTATATAGACCCTCACAGATTGCCCTTCTGTTAAACCACTCAACAGGTATATTGTAGAATTTATTTGTTAACTATCCTAAAACTTCATCAATTTAATGTCTTTCTTTAAAAAAGTATAGGTTTGGCCCCAGAAACTTTACTTTGAGGAATTAATTAAGGAAATAATTAGAAATACGGATAAAGATCTATGTGGAGAGTTTTATTTTATTTTATTTTAATTATAACAGTAAAATATTAGAAGCACCCAAGAGTAGATAGGTTAATTAAATTATTGTATATCCACCCAATGGATTAGTACACAGTATTGAAATGATGTATTCAAACCTTTTAATGAGAGGAAATCATCATTCCTCAACACTCATACAATATCCATTGCGTGCACACATGATAAAAATATCAAGTAAAATAAACTGAATGCAAAGCTTTTTAAATAACAATATAATCTCAATTATCTGAATATACATACATATATGTGTAGAAAAAAAGCATAGAAGGAATAGACAAAAATGTTAATAGCAGTCAGTGCTTGGTCAGTTATAGTGGCGAGCTAGTGCGCTCTGGGAATTGTAAAGGATTTATATTTTATTCTTTATTTTTCAGATTTTTCACAGTGTGTCATCTCTATTATATTTGTAATCAGAAAAAATGTAATTTAAAAATCTCAAAAACATGAAAATATGGATTTCTATATACCTTGATTTTTAAATATATGCTGACAAACACTGAAATTGAAAAGCTAGAATTTTCTTTGTGTTTTCTCCTATAAAATATAAACTCCCCAGGGCTGGGAATATGTCTTTTCATGTCTAAAGCCCAGCTCACTTCTTTGGGGAAATTCGTTCATTTTGCACTTTTCTTGCAATTAATATTTATGGACTGCCACTCTGGGCCAGACTCTGTGTGCTTGGGTCCTGAGAGATTCTTAGAAGTTGAGGGGGGTTGGGGTGTGGCTCTCCAAAGAGGGCAAGACTGAGAAGTCAGTTTATTCACTACATTGTAGTTCTCTGAATCTGAACTCAATTTGAGGACATTCTAAACCTTTCATCCAAGAAGACATTCATGGTCTCGATCTGAAGTCAGTATTAGAGAACCACACATTAATGAGTGCCTTAACTATGGTCTTACATTTGAGCCAAAGGAAGCAGAGTTTGAATGATGTCTAAAGCTTAGTTCTGTATGTATTTATCATCTCATGGCTCTTTTTAATGCTTGGTTTCAGGGTGGTAGATTTTACTATCTTTTGAATGTACTTTTTTGTAATTCTTCTTTAAATTCAATTTCATTAGTGTGAAACTAATACTCTGCTATACGTTAGAATTTTGTGATTCGTCAATTGCATATAACACCAAGTCAATGCTCATCACATCAAGCGCCCTCCTTAATGCCCACCCCCCACTTACCCCATCTCCCCACTCCCACCCCTCCAGCAAGCCTCAGTTTTTTTCCTAGAGTTCAACATCTCTTACTTTTAAAATATTTTTTTTTCATTATTAAAAATTGACCTGGTGGCCCACATAACATTGATGTCTCTCAGGAGCAGAAGCTTCTGGCCATGCTCGTTGTGTGTGTACTTACTTTGCTTTCCACCTGTGTCATGTTTTGAGGAATCTCACTGAGTCAGAACCGTTGCTTCTGAGGTTATATTCACGGCGAGGTTGCTGTTTAGTCCTTTGGGGGAAGCATCTCCGCAGTTGCATTTCATGAAGTTTGTTGGGAGCAAAGGGAAGAAGCTCTGTGTTTGGAGTAGACCCAGAAGTTTCTCTGACCCACGCATGGCTGCTCCTCACCCTTGAGCCAGGATGCGTAACACTGTCTCCGCTCTGGAATTGGGGGTGTTATAAGAACTTTTCTGGAACTCAGAGGGATAAATTCATGGGAGTATTCCTTTCAAAGTTTTCTGGGATAGTTTCTTAGAAAAAATAGTTGCAAACTTACGCTGTCATGAATATTACTTTCTAATCCGCTCTCATCCTATAACTATTTTCAGTGTATTCCATTTTAGAAAGGGTACGGCCTATAGATGACTCTGTGATCTGGTCATTTAGGGTTGTTTCATAGGCCTTTGTGCCCTCCAAATGCTTACCAAACCCTGTTTCTCTTTAACTCCCACTGGGATGATAAATAATTTTTAGGATCTTGATAAATGTGGATAACTATTTACTGCTTACGGGCACTTTTATGGCATCAATAGGATTATGGGATTAATAGGATTTCATGTTTGGGAAACACAGAGCACGAGTTATCAGGAATTCCTGTTCTTGGTTCCCTGTTCAAGTATGAGATTTGAGAAATGTATGGTATGTTTGAAGATGGTATGCAGAATAATCATGGAGAAGAGTGTATTTCGAAAGTACTTTTGAAAGTAGTGATGGCGCAGTGGGGACTCATCCTGGGGGCTTGTTTGGTAAGTGTAGGTCCCCACAGCCCAAACTCCCTTCTCTCCACCTTCACCACCCCCTCAGGGGGGAAGAGGGAAGAGACTGGCCATAATTCCTTTCCTCAGAGAGAACTCAGGCCACATTCCAAGTCCTAGGATATGTAAACTGTAGTAACATACTCCACCCAAGTGACATTATGGCGTTGGCAGTTCTTCAATTTTTTTTGTGATAAGGAACTTCCAGTAAAAGCAATGGCATGATGCTTCTCTACACACGGGTGGTAAGCAAGTATTTATTGAGTGAATATGTGCCACGCTCTGCGGGGTGCTGTGGGGGATGCCAACTTCGATCTATTCATAAGGGGCATGCATTCTGGAGATGTCCTGCATTGACATAGCACCCACTCTCACACTTGCCTAGAAAAGAACTCCGTGGTGAGGATGAACATTGGAGAGAGGGGTAAAGCTCAGTACGAGCTGACAAAATTAAGTATTCTTCCTGAAAGAAAGAAAATTAGAAGACTTTGTAGTCGTACTTCGAAATCACTCGTGGCACATTATTTCATTTGATTAAACTGAGCCGGGAGTTCTTTGATGTTCTGCACTTTTTGCCTGTAATTTGTCTTAGGAACTATGGCATTCTTTTCTCAAAGAGGAAGTGGGCACATTGTCTGAAATTCAGCGCCCGTCAGGATTTCTGTGCTTTGTGTTTATGAACCCATAGACTTTTTACTACAGCGTTGGCTTTTTGTTTAAAGCTCGTTGGAATGTGTAAATACACAGTGCTCCGTGGAGGGTTTTCAAGACTGCAGTGATTTCAGGCAACTTGATCCATATGACAGGAATAGTTAACATATCTTGAAATCATTTTCCATGATAAAGCTATTCTCTTAGGAGAAACTCTCTCTCCACCTTCCCTCCCTGGCAAAGAACTATGGGTATAGTTTGCTCCCTCTTGTTTTAACCTTGTTCTACATAAGATAGGCAGAGGTGAGCTGCTTTGAGATGCCATTATAGGTTAAACAGTGTCTTCCAAAATTATACGTTGAGGCCCTCACCTGCCAGTAGCCCAGAATGTGACTCTATTTAAAAAAAAAAAAGACCAATCAGCTAAGAAGAGGTCAGCCTGGAAGAAAGTGGCCCTTGATCCAATATGACTGGTGTCCTTGTAAGAAGAGGAAAAACTGGACACAGGCACAGAGGGGACACAGTCACGTGAAGACAGCAGTAGAGATCAGTTATATGGCCGCAAGCCAAGCAATGTGTGGGGTTACCAGAACCCGAAAGAGGTAAAGAAGGATTCCAATCTAGAGGCTTTGGAGGGAGCATGGCCCTGCCGGCAACTTGATTTCATACTCCTGGTCTCCAGAAATGTGAGAGAAGACATCTGTGTGGTTTAAAGCTCCCAGTTGGTGGGACTTTGTCATGGCTGCCCTAAGAAACGAATACAGATGCCATATTGAAGGATGAAGCCAAAGGCAAGACACAAAACAAGTTGCACCGGCAACCAACTCATCAAAGGCCTTCCGTCTCCCTGCCATGAATTATTCAAATCTCCTTTTTGCACCTGTCAGTTCGAAAACGAAGATTGCCACCTCTTGGTTGGCTATTACGGATCCTTCTAAATTTGTTGCTGTCTAACAGATGACTGATAGACTCCATGCTCTTGACTTCTGTGAGGTGGAGAAAAAAATGAACAAAAATTGAGCTTTGACTGAATATTGAAATTAGGCTCACAGGCCTCCTGAGAAGGTCTGAATTTGAAACTGGGTGAGAGAAGTCAGGGAAAATGTGGTTACACAAAACTCACCTGAGACGGAGAGACCATCCACACATGCTCTCTGTCCCACATATGCTTGCAACTCCCCTCCCCAAGAGGTTTCCACAGGGGCAGGAGGGAGAGGCAGGCGATGAAGAGGCAACAATTGGGATTTGTTCTCAATAATATATGACTGTGATCCCCAATGCAGTGAACGCCCAAGTTCATGTCTCTGGCCACACAATCTGCCTTCCTTGAAAGGTACATTGTCTCTTATTTCATCTCTTCTCCTCAACTACACAGATGTTCTCTCGCTTCCTCATTCTCGCAAAAACTCTGTTCTCAAGTTTTCCTCTACATGCTGAGTGAACATTGTGTATGATCAGGTGTATGGTGGCAATTGGAGAGGACACTGTGCAGGCACAAAAGTTGATCAGGGCACATGAAGAAGATCTTTCGGAGAGTGCTTGTCCATCTAGTGATTATAACACATTGTATTTTCTTTTTAGAACAAGAGTTAAAGGTACACTGTTCTCATTCCCTTTCATTAACCTAAGTCTGTTGAATCCAGATTTCTGTTGCACTTTAGCTATGTTTTTTTTTAGTGAAATCAATAATTTTATTTTATTCTTTAAAAAATTTAATTATAAAAATGTAATATGCTAGCTATGGTTTTGATGGTACGACCCTTGTCAACTTGGTTCGTATGGTTAAAATGATTTGAGGAATTTAACAAAGAACTTTGTAAATATACCTGTAAAGTATTAATGCTAAAATATCTGTGATGGAACTTCATCCTTGTTTTTGTACCATCCTTTGTGGTATTTATTATATACAGCGGATATCTTAGAATGAGCTAGGGAAAAAGTAGTACCCACCAGTCTATTGTCTTTTTTTATAACATTAGCTTTTTCCTTATGGCCTTCATTTATGCTATTTCTCTCTATAAAATATAAAATATTGGTTATTTAAAGGGACATTCTCTAATTAAAATTTAATATCCAGAAATGAAAGAAAGATGGGTTCAGTGCTAGACATTTATAACGACTTTATTATATCCTCGCTCAAATGACAAGTTGAAGTTTTCACAGCATGACAAGAGAATAATTTATCAGAAGGTATCAAAATGAGTAAAATGGACTGGGAAAAGCCCTTTTGTACTGTCTCTCAAGAAGAGAGCAAATTATCTTAAAATGCAAGGGATTTTTATTCATCCTTTACAAAGGATTATCCCGCTTTGATTAAACATATTGAAATAGACTGAAGGAAAGGGTAAATTTACCATGCTGTATACCACCAGCATCCCAATGGTACAGGATGGTTATGCTGTCCACTGTATTTGCTGGGAGAAATGTTTATGTAAACCAATAGGAAATGAACGTGTTCCACATGGAATTTGTCAACAATTACTAGGTGAGAAAATGTGGTAAGAAAATGGAGGGAATTAAGAAAAAAGAAAAAGAAAGACTTGCTTACCCTTGAGCAATGAATTCATGTAACCATACCCCATTTGCATTGGAATGCATTCTCATAGGCTTTAGTAAGATGGACACACTTCTCAAAACGTAAAGCTGACATTTCTTAGAATTGTATCATATATTTTCAAAGAACACAGTCTGAGGAATCAATGGAGAATGAGGGCTTGTATCTTAAAATGGCCTTTATGTTCATGGTTTTGCTATAGAGATTCAATATAGTAATGGCCATAAAATTTCTTTGTAAACGGCAAAGCACATGGTCTGGTTTCTCAAATAGGAAGTAGACGCCTCCCAGGTTAAGATGTGGGTGGAATGGCATAAGCAGAGCCATATCATACTAGAGTGATGGCTTTTCTTTGGGCGCAGATGTAATGCTTCTGGTCTACCTCAGGCTGAGTAACGCAGGACTTGAGAACATCTTGACTCCTGCAACATCCCTCCCATCTCACAGGCTTTTGTTGTCTAGTGTTTTGGGTGCATCTTGGTTTTTATATCTATCCTTTTGGTCGTTATTATGATGATCACTTTATGCAGGCGTTATTTCTTTAGAGTTACCCATTCATACCAGCGCCTTAGCTCGTCACTCCCTTGAGCCGTCCGTCCTTCCTTGAGTACCTGGCATTCCTGGGAACACATCCTGGAGCCCCAGGAGAGCCTGTGCTATTGGAAATTCCTCCTGGTATCAATTCCTGGACTTTGTCAGGTCTTTCTCTCCAAATATTGCTTGTCTGCCATGTTTTCTGCTATCTCTTTCTGGACTAGTACGTAGGCATACAGATCTCTGACATCTCTCTCCCAAGTTTCTTAACCTCTCATTCATATTTATGCTTTCTTTCCTCTTTAAGCAATATTTTGGATAATTTCTTTAGATTTGTTTTTACAGTACACAAATCTCCCTATATCTTATCTAAGTATTTATATTAAGAATTACTTTTGATTTTTAATCATTCTGTTTTCTTTATCAAATTTATCTTTCTTCCTTCACTCTTGTTTCTTTGTCTTCTTCTTGATTCAATTTTATATTTCTACAAACATTTCAGAAATAATAATGACTAATCTGTACCCAGTTATTCCATTACCTGGGGTCTCTTTTGTTTCTTCTGATTTTTCTTAAATTGTTCTTTACTATGTTCTGTGGTTTTGGATTGGGAACTCAGTGTTGGGCTTAAACATCCCTGGTAGCTTTTTTCTCCAGGGAAGATTGACCTTTGCTTCCGTCCCTTGCTCTTGGAAACTGGGTCACTCTATGCTAATTTCCTGGCATAAAGTTTCTTAGGCCCTGTAGATCGTGTACATCTAAACCCCAAACGTGATCCAGCCTCGTGCTGTGGTCAGACATGTTTCCTACCCAAAGCCCAGGCAGGGACAAGCAGGGGTGTTTGCTAAGAATTGTTCTCTCCTTGTCTGCCCTTTGGGGAAGATTTTGACTTTCTGCAGAGTCTTCCTCATCTTGTAAAGCCTTCTTTTTTCCTTCCTCATTGCTTCCTAGGAGAGCAGATGTCCCACGACACCCACAGCATCAATGAGATCTTTGCTCTAGAGTGTTTGATTTCTTCCTCACTTATAGGTCCCTAAGGATTTTCCTTACCTGAGAGCTCTGCTGCTCATTTAGATGGATGTTTATTATATCGACCCACCATCTCTAGTTTCTTCTATGCAAGCATTTCGTGATAATTAATCTTTTACATTGTCAGAAATGAATGTTGCTATAACCCACATTTGACTTGTTGACCATATTAAATTATTTGAAAGAAAAACAGGAAAATAAGATTCTAAGTAATATGCCATGTTTTCGTGACATAAATGACCAAAAGGAACCCAAGGAGGAATTTTATTTCAATATTTAAAGGAAAATTCATTAGATGGTTGTATAGCAAAAATGCAGTTAAAAGTAATAATTAAGAGGCTGGTCTGAGTGCAGCGATGTTTACAATTAATTGATCTCAGCCAGTTACAGATTTCTTTGCTCCTTCTCCACTCCCACTGTTTCACTTGATTAGCCTAAAGTAATAACAATAATAATTAAGAAATACATGTGGGATTGAGAATCATGATTGCTTACACCTTAAACTGAAAAGTAATCTGACAGGGTACCATTAAAACGGAATTCTAGTGATCACCAGCTTCTCTCCGGGCCCAAGAAAGAGTGAACAGGAATTGGTTAGAGATTAATAAAGTGGAAACCACGTGTCATTATGAGGCAGTGTTAAGGTTGTGCAGATCCCACAGGAATTGGCTATTTCATTTGCGAGAGCATTTCCCACACTGTGTTTCCCACCACATAGTTCAGTCATGTCCCCCAGGAAGAGCCTGGGGGCTTCAGACAGGCCAGCAGGGGGCGCCAGGTGCTCTCCAAGCAGTGGCAGGGTGTGGGCCTCAGGGTGCCTGGCCAAGGGGTCCCCATGCCACCCCAGTCCCTGTGCAGCAAAGGACACCCACGCATGTTCAAAGGAAGTCTCGGAAAGAGCCTTGTACTTTCTACAGTTGCCTTCAACTGAGGGCTCAGAATTTGAAAATCTTTGCAGAGACTTAGGATCCTGAATGGGTTTTCCTTTTAATTGTTCAGAGGAGGTTACAAAACCCAGTAAGAGTTGCTTGGCAGCGAAAAATAAATATGTTTTATTCAAGCGTTTCTTTCTTTTCAAAGGCCTTATTTCATTTATATTTGCCTGGGAGGTGGCCTAAGGAAAAACGAAATCAAAGCACTGTGTTAGGAGCTACAAGGCTAGGATGTTGCCACGGGTGTAATTATGATACTGCCTTTACGCAGTGATGTGCATTAGTGTGCATCCAGGGCAGGCCTGGCGTGATGGTCAGGGCGCGATCCTGAGCTCCTTGTTGCCACTGACAACCCTGATTAGAAAGGGACTCTGCTTGACGGCAGTGAGGCTGGTGTCGACAAAATACCCCACTGGCCCGACAAGGAGCCCTGTCCCTGGCTGTGAATCATTATACCCACTTATTTTACATTGAGGATTATTTCATTACTTGGAGTAACTCCACCTCTCCTTTCTCATAAAGGTTTATCAACTTTTTCAGAAGATTCATTTATTCATTTTAGAGACAGAGAGAGCACGCAGCGGGGAGGGGCCGAGGGAGAAAGAGAATCTCAAGCGGACTCTGCACTGAGCGTGGAGCTGGGCGCGGGGCTCGAACTCACGACCCCGAGATCATGACCTGAGCCGAAACCAGGAGTCAGATGCTTAACCGACTGAACCACCCTGGTGCCCCGAGGCTTATCAATTTAAAAATGTATACTGGGGAGGAAGAGGCATTGCAAAACCAACAGCGTGCACTCTGGCCCCGGCGTCAGTGGGCTCGCAAGCACCAGTCTGCTCAGCCAGAGCAGTGACCCACGGTGTGAGATGTCAGAGCTTTCAGAAGTCACACAGCCCTGCAGAGGAGCCAGGAAAATTGAAAACACAAGTTGTCGACCCAATAATTACATATGTAATTATTGACATTGACGTGTGTCAATTGATTATTGATGTGTCGGCGTCAGGAAGACATCTCGGTAAAGCTCATCTGAGGGCACTCTGTAAGAGTGGACTCTCAAAGCCCACTGATCATGGAATGAATGGATGCGTTCCTTTTTGGATGTATACTAATGAGCAACTACTGTGTGTGTGTGTGTGTGTGTGTGTGTGTTGCACTGTTCTAGGTGCTGAGACTACAGCAATGAAAAGAAAAACCCAGAAACACACATGCCTCCCCTGAGCTCCATTGTGGAGCTTAGCATGACTTCTATTTATACACTATGATGCTATACTTCTATTAAAAACAATGAATTAGATTTCTCTGTATCAACATGGAGAGAGTTTAAATAGCATAATGTTGGGTGGAAAAAGCAAGTTTTTCCATGATACACAGTAAGCTGTTTATGTAAATCGGAGAAAAGAAAGAAGATACAGGATAATAGATGCCCAGTTCATGGATACATGTAGGTGTGTGCAATGGGATAAAAACGGAACAGAATACATATGATAAATTCCTGATAATGATGGCATTTTAGGAGGAAAAGATAGGACGGGGGAGGGAACAAAGAGGAATTTATCTTTTTAAAGCGTCATTTCTTAAATTAAAATAAGTAGAGCACATAAGAATGTTAACAGTGGTTAATTCTGCGTGCTGGGCACACAGGTGAACATTTTCTGTCGGGGTGGGGGGGTTTGTACTTCTTCAGTTACATGAAAAATGGAAGGAGGATGGGGGACTGAGGACATAGGAGGAGGACAAGTCAGAAGAAATAGATCGCTGTGAGGCCGGAACTTCCTCTAAAGCACAGGTCCCTTGTGGACCGGGCACCCCTTGTCGTGATGCTGAGCCTTCAGCCCTGTCTCTCTCCACCCTGGCCCCATGCTGCCCCAGCGGCTCCCCCAGCGGCCAACCGTCTCGCTGCCTGGCTTTGGCAACATTGTCTACCTCTTTCCGGTTCTGCTCCCTCTTCAACCATAATTTGACCTCCGCTTCACTTGGGTGTAGCTCTTGCCTTGCAGTCTGGAAATCGGCTGCCAGTTATCCTGGCAGCAAGCCCTGGGCCTCCCAGAAGCCTACTATACCGTTCATGACCTCAGTGGTGAACACGGACGGCCGTCCTGTGCTTCCCCAGGTCACCCGTTTTGTCCTGGCCTGGCCCTCTGTGAGTCCAGATCTGTCTGGCCTTTCTTTTCACCAAGCAGCAATGTATATCATTCACTCTCCTTGGAAGCACCACGCACACAGTGCATCTCAGAGTTTGGTCATTCATGAACCACCTTTATGATTTCTGCAGTCACTGAATATCCTCTTCTCTATTATTAATCTGTCTACATAACTCATGTGTCTGAAGGCATTGTAGTTATAAAGAAAATGTGCATTGCTGCCTTCAAGTAGTATGATTAGCTATGTATATGTGTGTTTGTGTGTATCAAATACAAACATAGGGAAAAATTTCACTCATATGTGGAATATAAGAAACAAAACAAATGAGCAAAGGAAAAAAAGAGAGAGAGAGGCAAACCAAGAAGCAGACTCTTAATTACAGAGAACACACTGATGGTCACCAGAGGGGAGGTGAGTGGGGGATGGGGGAAATAGGTGATGGGGACGAAGGAGTGCACCTGCTGTGATGAGCACCAGGTGTTGTAAGAAGTGACGAATCACTATATGGTGCACCCGAAACTAATACCACACCGTACATTAACAATACCGGAATTAAAATAAAAAACTCAGTAAAAAAAATTCTCGATTAAAAACAACGCAAAAATAGTGAAAACAAAACAATGATATTAAATTCTGGCCAGATACAGCTGCCTTCCAAAGGCTTTTAGCCAGGGGCTTAGTTTTCCTGTGATTAATAAAAAAGAAAAAGGAGATCAACAAGTGTTGGGGGAGGAGCAGAGATCATTTGTCCTCACAAAACATCCCGAGAATCAGAGCAAAGGGAAGCCGGAGGCACATAGCTGGTGGGTAGGTCCGGGGCACCCTCTAGAGGCTTTCCCTTTGGAAGACTTGGAAGCATTGATGAGGCGTGCAGGGTACAAACTTCTCACTGTGTGTTCTCTTGGCATTTCTTTGTAAAATCTCATCAGCCTGTGTTCCAACAGTGGTTCCTGTCCCATCCTGATTAATCATGGACATATTATTTTTCAGTCTTTGTTTACCTCAACACGTATGTATATTCAGCTGGCACTGTTTCAGCATGCTTTGTATGGCTCATACATTTATGGGGAGTTTTCTTTCCCTATAACTAGAAATTAGCCTTTAGCCATGGGGTTACCTTCAACCCTATTACCAGCTCTGCATATGGTGGGCAATTGCTATATGACTGTATTAGTAATGTTTTGTTAGGAAAGACACTGCCAGGCGATGGGTTTCATGATCAGCTAGATCTTGAGAAGCCATTTGGGAAATTGAGTTACGCTCACAGCCTAAGGCTCAAGGACGTGGAAGCTGGTGTGTAGCTTCTACCCAATCCCATTGGATCAGACCACTTAAAACCAAGAGGATCTGGTATCTAATCTCCAGGAGCTGTATCTGACATGATTTCTACCATGGGTGGGGGGGAGGTCTGTAACTATATACTTGCATACAGATTTGCGCGAATGCTCAGTAAATTCACTATAATTCCTTAGACATTTTCTTGCATTGTCAAGAAACAGAGGTAATCCAAGACCTTCAAGTGATGCAGCCGAGAAAAGAAGTCGGCTGCTTCATCTGCCACTGTGGCTCTAAGTACCGCCACATCTGTGTCCTTATAGCCTTGCCGGTCTGTGTCTCTGAAGGGAAGACTTTAAGTGTCCCAAATAGACGAAGACCATTGGACTTGCCTGGAGGTGGGAAACCTAGTGAAAAAAAGAACAGCCAGATCGCCAGATGCTGAACGGTGCCCTTCAAACCTTTTTTCCCTGACTCACAGTAAGAAACACACATGAAAAAGACATTTTGTAGGGACCCAGTAAGCACAAACGTATGCAGAGACGCATGCGCACAGACATACACAAACACTTCCACAATCCTGTATGGGCCCCTGTGAATTCAAGCAAAGCTTTCGTAAAAGACTGACCCTCCTATTTGTGATGCACGCCAATTCGTTCTATCTACTCTATTTTATTTTTTAAAAAACAAAGTTACAATCCATGAAATTGATTTCACAGCCCATTAATAGGTCACTGCCCGCCATGGGAAGAACCATTACCCTGTAATATTAAGTGGCCACTGTGTCTATTTTCAGCCTTAACGGTGCCTATTTTTCTAAATGCTTTCCCATAACCATCTGTCATATGCATGAGGCAGACTAACTTTATGATTAATTTTCACTGTGTTTCACCGACAAGCCCAGGGGCTTCCGTGCGTCTTGGGTCCACAGCATGGTTAGACCGCACAAGCACAGCCATTGCAGATCGAAGAACTGTGCTTTGTTCTTCTCCTCTTTCTTTTCCTTTCTGAAAATTTTGCATTTTAAGGAGCACGGGATCACACAGCCACAACTGGAACAGGTGATCAACATGACATATGCATGCTCTTTCTACCTCAAAGTCAGAAATCCCATGGGACAGGGAATACTGTGGATGTGTCTTTCCAGATGTGAGTTACCCCGATACGGCAAGCGGCCCTCATGGCATGCTTTTTCTGACCTTTCCCACAATCTGTTAAAGCCCAAAAGTCCAAAATAAGTCACCCGCGGACAACCGGTGCCATGCCCCAAGGCTTCTCCTTTCCAGCAAATGTTTTCCTCTCCAGTCGCCCAGCACCCCTCCCCCACACCTACAAGTTGCCTTTAACCTCAGCCCAGCCTCCAGGCCAAATTCGCGTCCAGTCAATTCTATTTTCAAAACCTATTTTATTTCAACTCCTTGAATGTGCCACCATTTCCCCACCTCGGGACCTTTGCACATCTTTTCCTTTCTTTCTTTTTCTCAGCCCTACTCTCCCATCCACTGTGCCTCCTGTGAAAAGCACCCTCCACAGAAACCCTTCCTCCCCCCACCCTGTCTACACAGCAGTTCTATTCATGTGGATTCAGCCTCCGTGCCTTAATTCTCTTAAGAGCCCTTATCACATTTTGTCATTATTGTCTATTTACTTGTTTTGATTCTCTCCCCCACCAAAATATTTGTTCCTAGATGTCAGGGCCCCAAACCGTTTTGTTCATCATATAAATGAAGACATACAATTTAAATTTTAGAAATTTCTTTGGCTCTTTAAAAAAAAAATCCTTAAAATAATTCCTTTGAAAATCAAATTCTATTCTTTCCAAGGATTTATTCTTTTAAATAACTTGGAATCTAAGTAGAGGAAAGATTAATGGCAGACTGCACTATCTACTCAAGAACGAAGATCTGATCATTAACAGACTAAATAGGGTAATTAGGTATACAGTTGGAATGCAGTGTGCAGGCTGAAATTAGTAGTGTATAATTGAGCCTCATTTAACTGCAGGAGAATTTCACTGAGAGAATTTTATTTACATAAGAAAAATGTCTTAGATTGCTCTGAGAGAATTTAAACATATGTACGCCAAATCACTCCTTATCAGATCCAGCCCAGGGCTCCTAGTTTATTCTTCACGCCCCGTGTGCAGGGGTAGCGTTGTCCTTTTTGAACAAGTGATTTCTTTCAGGCAATCCAAGGTCCAAACTGGTGCTTCAAGATTCCTTTGAATATCTTGGTAAAACTTTTGTAAAATAGCAGATCCTGACAATATGATGCCCTATGTACTGAGCCTATTTTAGAATGGCCAAAATTAACAAGACAAGAAACAACAAATGTTGGTGAGGATGTGGAGAAAGGGGAGCCCTCTTACACTGTTGGCGGGAATGCAAGTTGGTGCAGCCACTTTGGAAAACAATGTGGAGATTCCTCAAGAAATTAAAAATAGAGCTACCCTATGACCCTGCAATTGCACTACTGGGTATTTACCCCAAAGAGAAACATGTAGTGCAAAGAAGGGCCATATGTACCCCAATGTTCATAGCAGCAATGGCCACAATTGCTGAACTGTGGAAAGAGCGAGATGCCCTTCAACAGACGAATGGATAAAGAAGATATGGTCCATATACACAATGGAATATTATGCCTCCATCAGAAAGGATGAATCCCCAACTTTTGTATCAACATGGACGTGACTGGAGGAGATTACGCTGAGTGAAATAAGTCAAGCAGAGAGAGTCAGTCATCATATGGTCTCACGTGTGGAGCATAAGGAATAACATGGAGGACATTGGGAGAAGGAAAGGAAGGGTGAATTGGGGGAAATCGGAGGGGGAGATGAACCAGGAGAGACGTGGACTCTGAGAAGCAAACTGAGGGTTTTGGAGGGGAGGGGGTGGGGGGTTGGGTGAGCCTGGTGGTGGGTATTGAGGAGGGCACGTATTGCCTGGAGCACTGGGTGTGGTGCATAAGCAATGAATCTTGGAACACTGAAAAAAGACAATTAAATTTAAAAAAAATCCAAAATAAGCATGTCATCAGTATTCAAACGAGCATTTAATTCAACACTGTGCGAGGTGGGGGGAAACAGTAGGCAAGTAAGGCAAACACGGGGCTTGACCTGCCCTGGAGAGGCTGCTGTCATTGGGGGAGGCAGTGTTACACCTGCAGACAGACTAGATTGAATGCAATTAGGGGTAAAGTCCTATGTTACCGAAGTAGGGCTGGGACATCAGGAGATCCGCTACCTACCAGCTGAGACATGGGGTTGGGCTGTTGGAGGGAGAGTTACAAAGATCGGGGTAAATATTGAAAGCCCCCCCTTATGCTTTTCGGTAGGCGTCAATGTGATCGGATTGAAAACCGACCTTAACAAAAGGCTATCTTTTGACACATTTACTCCCAATATAAATATTATCCTGGATTTCTCTCCTTCCCCTCTGCCGTGTCGCTCAAATGAGTTTGGTCTATGCCTGCTGCGTCCATATGCTCACCACCCACTGACATCTTCTTCAAAATAAATCTCAACGGCACAAGCAGCGCACTAATAGTCTTCCTTTAAGATATTCAAATCCACGGGACTATGAAATAAAACCTGTAATTCTCCCTTCCCTTACCCTAGTCCACTGGTGATGTCAGAGGCGACTACAGCTCACATTTTGGTGGCTATCTTCTGACACCTTCCTCTCTGCTCATTTACGCAGATGTATACACACAGGCACACATCCACTGCCTTTTATACAGGACATTATGAAGTGTCCTATACTCACTTTATTTGATGTCTTGCAGATCTTCGCATGCAGTATGCAGCCTGCCTACATTTGCCTTATTGTCTTTTTTATTTTATTTTATTTTATTTTTTAAATTAAATTTAATTTTGTTTTTGTGTGTGTGTGTGTGTTCCCAGATTCATTGTTCACGTATTGCATGGAGCACTGGGTGTTGTACCTTATCCTCTTTCAAAGGGCTGCACAGTATGGATATACCCAAACTTCATTTATTCACCTCTTGACTGGCATTTAGGTTTATTTATGGTTTTTCACTTTTACACAAGGCCGTGTACATCTTCTGCATACATTGGTTTGTGCACGTGTGTGTGTTTCCATTGGACAGACTCTTTGAAGGGTCAAGCTGGAGAGAACTGTATGCAATTCTTTTTTTTTTTTAAGATTTTATTTATTTATTTGTCAGAGACAGAGAGAGCACAAGCAGGGGGAGCAGCAGGCAGAGCAGGCAGAGGGAGAAGCAGGCTCCCTGCTGAGCAAGGAACCTGATACGGGACTCGATCCCATGATCCCTGGGATCATGACCTGAGCCGAAGGCAGTGGCTTAACCGACTGAGCCACCCAGGCGTCCCAAACTGTATGCAATTCTTACATTTGAAATAGGTCACCGGAGTGCCCACCAAAACCCAAGACTTCACCCATTTACACTCCTACCGTAGGTGTGCATTCCCCACGCCCTGTGAAGACTACATATTACCGCCTATTTTAACATTTTCCTAACCTCCTGGATGAAAAATCACATCTTGTTTTCATCCACGTTGACTTTTGTCAAATTCTAGATAAATTCCATTCCGAAATCAATCAAAATGCGACTAATTTGATTTGTGGAAGGTGGACATTTTTGCAATATCGAGCTGTCTAATTCTGGGATTCGTGCCGCTTCATTGGCCCAAGTCTTATACTATTATGCCCTTTGGTAATGATTTGTAGTGTTCTTTAAGTTCATTGTAGATATGCCTCCCTGTCTGTAGCTAGATATTTAGTATTTTTATTGACCTAGCCAACTGGGATACTTTATCATTGTATTTTATTACAGATTACAACTTTTCTAGAGCGGCTTTCTCTAGCAGGTCCTCGCATGGATGTTCTTAGTCAACATTACAGTATTTTCTGGAAGGTAATAGCTCCCCATCGTACAGAAGAGAACACGGGGGCTCTTTTGCGTCACGTGTGAATTCTAGGTTGTGCTGACAGGGAGATGCAGAGCTGACGTCTGCACCATCGTTTCTGGAAGTCCCCCGCCTGGTTTTCAGAATCCCACGCCCTCCTGGGTCTCTGTGCCTCCTTTCTCTTGCTGCGTCTTGCTAGCCCTTTTCCTCCACTTCTGACCTGCGGGTTCCTGGGCGTCAGTTCATATCAAGGGCTTCTTGGAATGCAGAGCTTGATCCCCAAAGCTCTGTCCCCAGCCCGACTTCCATCACACACCCTGAGTAACCCAGCACGCCTTCCCTATAAAAGCAGACACCCTCCCCCACTTCTTTGCCTGCCAGCACCATCCCCATCCCGTCCGTCGCTCAGACTGAGTGCTTGGGAAACTCTTCTCCCCAGTCCACTTCTGTTTATTCTTTGGCTTAAATGATTCGGGATGTATCACTTCTGTTCCATTATCCCTATTCCTGTGCCTTGCTGTCTCACCAGGGACACGACCCAGAGCCGGGCTGTGAGCTCCCAGCCACGATGCCGGGGCATCACGCTGGTGGGGATACCAAAAATTGTATGAACACGGGCGAGTCGCTTAATCTCTGTTCCTTACTGTTCTCCTCTGTCAACTGGGAATATTAACAGCACCTGCCTCGTGGGGTCGTTGAGAGAACCCAATGGGTCAAAACACAGGATGTCCATACTAAGCACGCAGTACCTGTTGGCTCTGATTAGGATTACTGTCAGTACCCAGATGTCTCTGTGTCCAAATTTCCACTCGTTCTGACAACCACCGCATTGGATTAGGGGCGCATCCTACTCCAGTATGACCTCATCTTAACTAGTTACACCTGTGATGAATCCATTTCCAAATGAGGCCACGTATTTGGAATGTGGTCTTGGGGGTTAGAACTTAAGTCCTGAATTTTGGGAGGCGGGGACACACGTCAAGCCATAACACCAGGTTAGAAGTCTTATCGTAAGGGCATACTCCTCTCCCTTATATGCAACTTTCAACATAATTTCCTTTGAACAGTCATTTTCATCAGGTCACTCACTTGCCCAAGATACAGCGGTAGCTGCTAACACCTGTATCTGACTATGGCTTGGCATCCACCCATCACATCACACAACAGACCTACCTGAGAAGCAGAGGAAGAGTTCAATTCCATTCTAGTCTCCATCTGAATTAAAGAAGGCGGTAACTCGAAGTTTATCATAGATTATAAATATATTTATATATATGTAAATGTTTCTGTTTCCACTTCTATTTTAGTTAATGCTAATTCAGCTTTTAAACTCTGCCCCCCCCAAATGTTAAGATATTCATTCAGAGGCTCATCTTGTTTCTAGCGCCATATACTTGGAACTTAGCTTTCAATCTTCCTCTTATTTCTTGGAGATCTTATAGAAAGTCCCCGGGACAAACCTCAGTTTCATTACACAGTCGGCTGTCACTTGGAGGTGGCAGGCACAGCTGATAAAAGTTTCATTGTGTTATGTGCTACCATTTGGCATCTTATTAGAAGAATCATCTGTTCTTTTAATTACTATTAACCCAGTTCAGATTGCAATAGCAGAAAAACCCCTAAGATATATTTCTGACTAAGTGAAAAATCAAATACGCGTTTAAAATCTTCCTGAAAATAGTATTGTCCCTATTGAAGAGCTAACAGCCCGGCTGCACAGGAAAAAGCCAGAGAGTGTAATGAAAGAGTAATTAACATCAAAATCTTAAAATATGCTCATTTCCATATAAGAATATATTATAGTCTCTCCTAGAGGGGAAAAAATACTGTTTTATGTATTATACATGAGGAAGTTTCATGTTGAAACCTAAAAAGAGGGATTTCAGCTTCCTTGCTTTCTACCCAGACTTAAGAAGAGACACATTTGGTATACAAGCAATGATAGACCATTTCAGCCACCCACCTCCTGAACAAATATTTCCAGATAACATAGCTAGGCAGTGCTCTGAGTAATGGAGATGAAAAAATTGAGCAAGACAAATCAAGTTTCTGCTATTCTGGTTGGAGGGGAGAGATGTTATGCCAATCTTAAACATACACAAGTTAACCTCATGTAAATGTAATAAAATCAAGCTCAGTGAGCATGAGTGACTGTGGGTTCGGTAATGTGGGCTGGCATTGCCGGGAAGTTGGTTTAGGAACTGAGGCTAGAAAGATAAGGAGTCAGCCAGGTAGAGAGATGGGCTCAGGGTTCTTCAGGTAGAGCGATTAAGAGGACAGGGTTGGCTGGACTGTGAGAGGGGGCGAATGGCTTTTGGAAATACGGTCAAAGTCTGAACCATCATAGGCCACCATGAATAATTCAGTCTCGTGGGATCTAGGGGACACTAAAAGATCTATCTGATCTACTGTGCTGAATGACCGTGGCTGTGAGTGGGGAACAGGCTGAGAGGAGCAGGAACAAAAACAGAGTGAGAAGAGCCTGGGACCCCCAGGCCAGGGTGTGTAGCGGAGATGGGGAAGTGGACCATTCCGGATATATCTTTGAAGTAGAAACAGAAGGACCTCGCGTTGGATGAGATACGAAGGGTGAGAAATGGTTCATTTGGAAAACTTCAGAATATCTGTCTTATATTTAAATACTGACAAATATGCAGGGAATATTCTTATTCAGATCACATGATGATGATTACAGAGGAAGACCTTGCGTTTCCACGAATGTCCCAGTTCCCTGCAGGACGTCTGAGGATGGTGTTTGTGCGGCCATCCTCTGCCCCCAGCCCCACACTGGGATTTAGCACCACAGGCCTTGTTCAGTCCTTGCGCACCCTGCTGGTACCCTTTTGTGTGATCCTGCCTCCTGGGGGTTCGGGAAGTATTTTGCCCGTGATGACGTTCAAGTGGCAGGAATGTGATCTAAAACTCAGCCATGGTATTTCCACTCTGATGCTTTTCCTGCTAGAGGAGGCTGCTTCACAGAAGTTAGCAAATACATGAACAATTAAATACTATGTCGGGGTCCGTGGGCTCTTCCCTGTCTGGCTCAGGCAGGCCGATGGCCCTGGGCAGCTTGGTGCTTGTGCCGTGGACGGACGACTGACCGATCCCATCAGGACAGCGAAATAGCATACATTATGCCTGCTTCTCTAGGTATCCTACTTGATGCATGACTCTCTGGTAGATGACAGCCATGCATTAATCTAAAATTCAACACTGGAACGAACAGGATGCTTTTCACCATCTGTCTTGCATACAGAAACAAGCCAACGTTTAAAGAGGCTGACTGTCTTGTCTCAGGTCACACAGCTGGAAAGTGACTTGGACAGGTTGGGAATTCGGAGCCACTGGATTCTAAAACCCAGTTTTGTTTTGTTTTGTTTTTTAGTTACCTTTGTTTTTATTTTTTATTGTTTTTTAGTGTTGTATTAAGTTTTAACTTTAATTCCAGTGCCGTTAACATACAGTGTTATATCAGTTTCAGGTGTACAACGTAGTGATTCAACAATTCTGTACATTACTCAGTGCTTGTCAGGACAAGTGTCCTCCTTCGTCCCCATCACCTATTTCCCCCATCCCCCCACCACCACCACCTCCCCTCTGGTGACCATCAGTTTATTCTCTGTAGTTAAGAGTCAGTTTCTTGGTTTGCCTCTCTCTCTTTTTTTCCTTTGCCCATTTGTTTTTTTCTTAAATTCCACATATGAGTAAAGCCAGCTTTTTCTTCCACGATGAGAAATCCTTACGGGCGGGTAAGCTTTTTCTACCTGGTACCAAGGGAAAGAACTTTTAACTTGATTCTTTATAAGAATGAGGAAAAAAAGGGGCATCTGGGTGGCTCAGTCGTTAAGCATCTGCCTTCAGCTCAGGTCATGATCCCGGGGTCCTGGAATCGAGCCCCGCATCAGGCTCCCTGCTCGGCAGGAAGCCTGCTTCTCCCTCTCCCACTCCCCCTGCTTGTGTTCTCTCTCTCACTGTGTCTCTCTCTGTCAAATAAATAAATAAAATCTTAAAAAAAAAAAAAGAATGAGAAAAAAATTAGCTGATCAGATTGAACATGCAGATTAATAAAGGAGGCTCTAACATAGAAAGTTAGTTGTTTCTGTTGGAGTAATCAGCAAGGATATAGGCAGGTTTGGTAATAATACAATTTTTCTCCCTGGTATTGGTAGTTACCTTCATCCAGGTGAGACAGGGTTTCCGATTACACTCCAGCTTTTTCCCTCCTATCCTGTTTTCTCGCCTTGATGCCATGTCTCCAACTCTAACGCTGAAATCTGTTCAGGTCATAAGCTCCCTGAAGACAGAGGCTGTGTCTCATTCCTTCTTAGATTCCCAGAGCCCAGGAGAGTGCTGGCCCACTGAATGGCATACCCTTCAGCTCTGGTTTTCCTAGGATCAACTTCCATATGCTTTCTTCTGGAGGTCTCTGATGCCGGCTTTCTGCAGCTCAGATTTTGAGCTACATGTAACTGGGCAAATGGGTAGCTAGAACCGCTGCTGTTTTAATTTCTGCTCTAATGCAATTGCGTAGAAAACTTGAAAAGGAAACAGGAAGAATGTAGCTGCAGGACTTAAACCCTGAATGTTCCTAGAATACTCCCAATTGTGTGGATGTCCCATTTTCTTTGCTAGCTTTATGTCTCTAGATAGAAATATCCCTCTAGCGCCTGTGCTGAGCTGGCTGACCTGGTACCAAGCTGTGGGCTTATTAGTGGCACTGACATGCAAGCTCACGTCAGTAACATTGGAGAACCACACCAGCACTTACTCGTGACTCACGAACTCTTAGTTTATGCAATGCTCTAACGGCTCTGGTATGTCTGGTTTCCACCTCTCAGGATACTGAATGCATCACCTTGGGAATGTGTTGATGGGGATATGGACAGCACAGAGAAGTAAGAATTCTTGGTTTGCCTGGTAGCAAAGTAAGGAGCAGCTACACTGCTGAAAATAGAACTGGGGCTTAAACATCTGGGAGCCATCTAGTGCATGTTGAGAAGCCGAGATCGCTTCTGAGACACCCCTCTAATAACTCGGCAGTGTAGCACAATAATTGATATCCATAACGATGACCCAGAACCCAGAAAGCTTTCACTATCATTCAGTTGACTGATTTGCAATATGTTTAACATGACACAAAGTAATGCACCATGTTTGAGAAATGTTTTCATCTAAAGTGCCAGTGGTTTTCCAAGGGAAATAAAATCACCTATAAGATTTTGGCTTTTTGCACAGTTGTATATTACCGGACGGTTGTGAGTAGTAAAGGTCTGTGTGTGTATGTGGGCGTGTATGTGTGTGTGTGTGAGACAGAGTTTGTGTGTGTGCTGATTATTAATATCAATATTTTGTATCTCAGGGTTTGCTTATTTTAACAGAAGCACATTCTTCAGTCCTGTTTCAGGATGTGAATGAACCTTTTATTCTACGTGATACAAAGGCTCTGATGATGTAAGGCAGGAAATGGCACGTGGTGGCAAGTTAGGGAGCAGTTAAGATGATTTCTTATCACCATGGAGACAAGACATCTGGTGCTCTAAAGACTCCATGTGTCCTTGTTGCTCCTGAGAATTCCATGCATCTTGGGGGTTCAGACTGTAACCCAGACCCTGGGTCTTCAGGACTCTCTCCCGTCAAAGGCTTCTGTTCCCCACTTTTATTTTGTTTTAATATGTTGATCAATTTTGAAATGGGTTTCAGTGAGAAATGAGGCGCTAGACAGAGATGGTTTCAATGAGGTACAGTCGTTGGGACAATTCCTTCTTCCTATGAACACCTCAGGAATGTTTAAAACAAATCAAGTTCAAGTTCTTCTGAAACAACATGTCTTCAGAGTCTTATTTGGCATACTAAGTGGGTAAAAAAAGAAAAAAAGAAAGGTGAGATATTACAGGAGCAAGGAAGTGATTAAATTAAATGCGCCTGGAGAATAGAGCCCTCTCAGGAATCCGCAGAGTAATGAATGCGTGTGGCTGCTTGATCCTTGTGCATTTCCCAACGCTTGTAAGCGACGGGACACAGAATGCTTTCCACTTACATTTCACCACTGATGGTGGCCTGTCAATTCCAATGAAAATATTCTGTGTTAGGAAGGTGACAGGAATTACATACATTATCTTTTTGTTCCTCTTTACTGTCTACTGCTTAGTACTTTAAAAGAGCTGGTCATTAAAACATTATGTAAGTATGCAACATATATTGAAAGAAAGAATGTTTCAATTATGCACAGTATGTATTGGTAAGAAATGCTGGTGTGTGATGACGTATGACAAATGGTAAAAAGTATTTTTAGTTTATCATTAGAGCGGCAGAATTGACATATAATTGATGTGCACTGAATTTAGCAGATTTTCTTTGATGACTACTTCTCTCTTACAATGTGACAAATCAAGGGAGTATTAACTTTCTTTGGTGAACTTCTACCTCCTGTGAGCATGAACTTTTGTCTCAGTTTGAAGTGTTTCCATGAAACTCACAAATGTTAGGCTAGAAAGGAATGAAGACATGGTGACATTTCTCTTTGGGGGAGGATAAAGCAAAAATATCTAGAATATACAGCATTTGCTTTTCTAGCTATTCTAATATTTACCATATTTATAATATATTCTGAAATAACTAAAATGGTTTAAAAAGTTTAAACGGTTTAAAAAATTTTTGTTTTTAATTTTTTTACTTAAAGATTTTTGTACTTTTTTTTGTTAGTTTGCGTTCTTTTAAAAAGATTATTCTAGATTGGTATCTGTTTTGTGATTTTTTTTCTTATCCGTGCCCTTTTGAATTGCTCTTACCTATGTTAGAAATCATAAGCCATTTTTATTTTATGCGAACAACTGGTCTGTGAATAAAGTGTAGTCTTTATAAAAAATAACCAAGGGCTGTAGGAATTGTGTTCATAACTTAAATATTTAAGACCTAAAATTATCGAAGTCAAGACGCCTGATAAATTCCGATTTAAATAAACGAAAGGAAGTTTCAAATGAACCTAAGAACAACAAACAGTAAAAGAAGGTGAATTATTGGTTTTTTAGTCCCTTCTGAAAATCACAAAATTGCGTTATCCCCCAACTAGAACTGTATCAGGCAGAGAGATAGTCTGTAAGAGAGTCTAATAGCATCAGAGAGTGGGATCCTGAGTCACTCACCATCTGGGTGCCACAGCTCGCTTCGGGGTTCACGCCTTTGCCTTATTTGGTTTATCACCAAATTATCATCGAACAGTAAAAATTGTCTTCAGAAATTTACATTTTCCAAGGAAAAATTATCTCTATCCTTCTTAGAGCAGCACTGGCATTTGGTCTGTTAGTGTGGACAGTTGTGTACGGGGAGACCAGCAAAGGCATGCCTCCAGGGAGGGAAACTGTTGATTGACGATTGTCGGAGTAGTGACTGAGAAACCACACAGTCCTCCAGAACACTGAAGACAGGGGGAATGGATCTTAGTCTCAGAATCGAGCGTTAAGTGTTGGTTGTTATTATGGGGAGGTAAGACAGTCTTTCCTGGGAAATTTGTGCATATTTCATTCCTTTCTAGCCTAACATTTGTGAGTTTCATGGAAACACTTCAAATTGAGGCGAAAGTTCATGCTCACAGGAGGTAGAAGTTCACCAAAGAAAGTTAATACTCCCTTGATTTGTCACATTGTAAGAGAGAAGTAGTCATCAAAGAAAATCTGCTAAATTCAGTGCACATCAATTATATGCCAATTCTGCCGCTCTAATGATAAATACATGACCTTAAAACTTAATTCATGAGATTAGAATTTCTAAGTATATATTTATTGTGTAGCATACTTACTCAAAACTCCTAATTTAGGGTAATTGAAAAATTAAAATAGCTTGGAAAAAAAAAAGAAATCTATCATTTACATAAAGGAAAAAAATAAAATAAAATAGCTTGGGCCCTTAAAGTAATTGACACCCTCCTAGCATTAGCCTTTGCCTAAGCTTCCTTCAGGTGGGGAAAAAAAAAATGCACTGTCTTTGTTTATGTGATTTGAGTTGCTTTTGTTCTATTTTAATTGGGCAATCATTTTCTTCTATTGCAGGATCTAGATTTCTCATCACATCCACGGGAGCCTTGTATATTAAAGATGTACAGAATGAAGATGGATTGTATAACTACCGCTGTATCACGCGGCATAGATACACGGGGGAGACCCGGCAGAGTAACAGCGCTAGACTTTTTGTATCAGGTAAAAACCCATCGAGACCCTGGTTCCCATTTCTGTTATTCCTTCGTTAGCGTCCTGAGCCAAGTCAACCAGACTTGGAGAATCCATGACTCAGATAAAGACTTGGAAGTGAGGAGTCTCACACTAAGACATTGAGCCTTTGGGGTTAGAGGTGTAGCTGTAGGGTCAACAGAGTCAAAGGCCACGGAAAGACTCTTGAGTCTCCGTAGGTAGCGCATAACTGTGAGGACTTTTTGTTACAGAAATGTTAATACCATAGTTGAGGGAGGAAATTATTACTGCTAGAAAATTAGACCATCGACACCGAGTGCAGATGACTATTCTAGAAATCTAAGCTTTGAAGGAAAAATAAATATTAATTTTACTTTAGATTTAAATGCATTTAAAAATGCACACATGGCGTTTGGGTCCTGTAGGGGCATGCTAGGGACAAGGTTTTTAATGCTCTTAAACTCCTCCTGAAATGAAAACAGACCAAATACGATGGCAAAAGAAACAGCACAGGGACAAGGCCTGCCAGGAGCACTCGGTGGAACCGGATCGTGGGTCGGTGGGGATGGAGTACTGACCACAGGGGGGGCATGCAGGAATGGCCACCATGAAGCGGAAGGGATGGGCGCCGAAGGGGTGCAATCTGCTGGGACTCCACATGGTCACAGAACTGCAAAATAGTCAACAGACACTCTTCTCCAAAGCAGAGAATCCGCCCTTGAGTGGACCGTGGGGAAATGTGTCTAGGAGTCTTCACCACCCTCGGATGGACCTATCTGAGTTCAGAGTGGGAGATGGGTGTGAACGGCCATGAGAGCAGTCGAGGATGACCACATCGCTCAGCGGTGGCCCAGCTCCTCGATGATCTCACAAGTGTCCAGCAAATACTCCTTTCAGAAGAACAAAGAGTCACCCCAAAAAAACCACTGGCTTTAGGAGTCAAGTTGAGCCAGAGTGGTTCAGAGCGACTCAGCATCCCTAAGGGTGACAGGGGAGGCTCAGGAGGCCTGGGAGGCCCTGGAGGAATCCCATCCTAGAAAAGATTATAATGTATAATGGGGTGGGGAGGGTTAATTATATTTATGCTACTTTTATTTGGAACCAAGATTTTCAGCGTAAGAGGAAAGATAAAAATACGAAATTTCTTAAAATGTCCGATAGAAACTATCAGTACACACTTGCTATATTCTTACAAATGTGTCCCCAAGGTCTTTACATTGAAAAGGCCCAGAAGCAGTGGGCAATGGACAGCAGCAAGCACCTCTAATCCTCTAATATCTAGATCCTAGTGTCCTTTGAGTACTCCCCCTAAAAGGGACCATGGCTCCTTGGAAGAATGGTGGATTATAGTGAATGGGACAGGAAAGGTATAAATGAGCCTGAAACATTAATGAGGTCTTGTCAAAATGATACAGGGGACAACTTCTGAAGGGGCTCTCATTGGCTGAGAGTGTGACGAGTTGAATTTCGAAAATAATGATTGCGTGTGGTTGATAACCATATCACATTTTAAAAACTTTAGATTTCGTTATGAATACACACACGTACATATGTATACTTATATACTTACATTCGCATATACTTTGATACACGCACACATATCTATTTAATAACAACCAAAGCAATAGCAAGAATCTCATTGGTCCATGTAGAGGAAACTAGGGCACCAACTCTCGATTTTGATACTTGGTAGATTAAAGAGAACCAAGTTCTCTTTATCTTTCCTATGACTATTGTATTTCAAAATAACCAAATAATCCTAGTTTAGGAAGAAAAGTTCTTATTTGTGGGATAATTACATAATTATTTTATAATTTTTATGATGATATATATAATTTTGTAATTATAATTTTATAATAATTTAATAGTAATTACATGTACTAAGTGTGAAGGAGCTATGACAATTAGAAAATCATTTCAACCCTTAATGAAATAACTAATTCAGAAAAACTTTATTACTTGAACTCGTTGATCAATTCAGCGTCACTGAGTGCAGGAAAGCTTCAAGTTGTAAGCATGCAGAGGGAAAGGAAAGAGGTTGAATTTGATTTAATCAGCTCATGAAAACTAAATTCTGGTTTATAAGAAACATCACCAGAGGAACCTGTTCAATGACACCATCAAGAAAGAAATTCAGACTGGGGGTTGCCTATAAAACGAATCACCTGGCTTCTTCAACAAGTCAAAGATGTGAGAGAGAAAAGAAGGAGGAGCCCGCTTTGGATGAAAAGGGAATCGACAGACATAACTGTTAACCGTAGAACAAGGCTGATTTAATTAGCACGATTGTAAATAATAATAATAGTAATAATGACGTGTATTTACTCATCAGGGAAAAGTGAATATGGAATGGATACTAGAGTGGTATCCATACATAGAATAGTATCAAGAGGTTATTAAGACTCTTGTATGTTACTGACATTGCAGTTTTTTAAGAAAACTTTTATTTTTATTAGAGAAACATACTAATGATGTAGTGATAAGATGACATAAGTTCTATGATTTGACTCAATATGATAGCACCAAAGGCAAAGACTATAAAGAAATAAACAGATAGATGATAAAAAAGATTTCAATGCCTCTTGTGTCTAGGTGATGAATATATGAGCTGCATTATATTATTTTTTCTACTCTTATGTGAGTTTGCAAGTTTTTGTGATAAAAACTTATTTTTAAATGTAGATAAACAGATTGAAGATGAGGGGATGAAAATTAAATACAGTGCTGTTTGGTTGTACTACTTTTGTACATGACCAAATATCCCCCGAAGAGTCTGTCCCTAGCATTGCCTAAATTGTGTATTTAAAATAGAAAAGAAATGTGCCACTCTTTTTTTGTAAAGTAGTTTTATTGAGATTTAATTTGTTGTCTATAAACTTCATCCATGTTAAGTATCCAACTCAGTGATTTTAGTAAACATAGAAGGTGGAGCAACCATCAATGTCATCTAATTTTAGAACATTTCCACCACCCAGAAAACTCCCTGTGGCCCATTTGAAGTCAGTCCTAATTCCCATCTCCAGCCCCAGGCAACCACTAATTTACTGCCTGTCTCTACAGATGGGCGCTCTCTGAATATTTCCTATAAATCGCATCTCATAACATGTGGCTTTGATCAGGCTTCTTTCATTTAGCATAATCTTTTGTGGTTCATTCATGTTGTAAGATGTATCAGTAGTTCACCCTTTTTGATTGCTGAATAATATTCCATTGTATGTATATACACATCTCATTTATCACTTCTCTAACCGATGGACGTTGGGTTGTTTCCACTTATTGGCTATTATGCAAAATCCTGCCATGAACATCTGCAGACAGGTCTTTGAGTGAACACGGTTTCATTTGTCTCGGATAGATACCTAGCAGTAGAATTTTGGGGCACTGTGGTAAAGTAAAGTTGAGCATTTTGAGAAATAGCCAAACTTTTCCAAAGTGGCTGTACCATTTTACTTTTTTATCAATAGTGTATGGGGGGCCAGTTTCTTCACTTCTTATGAGCACCTGTTCTTGTTTGTGTTTTTTATTATAACCGTCCTAGTGGGCGTGAAGTAGTATCTCGTTGTAGTTTTAATTTGCATTTCCCTAGTGGCTAATGCCACTGAGCATCTTTCCATGTGTTTATTAGTAATTTGTATATCTTCTTTGGTGATACATCTATTCAGATCTTTTGTTTATTTTTTTAAAAAGATTTTATTTATTTATTTATTGGTCAGAGAGAGAGAGAGCACAAGCAGGAGAAGTGGCAGGTGGAGGGAGAAGCAGACTCCCCACTGAGCAGGGAGCCCAATGTGGGACTCAATCCCCGGACCCTGGGATCATGACTTGAGCCAAAGGCAGATGCTTAACCAACTGAGCCACCCAGGCATTCCATCTTTTGTCCATTTTTTGGTGTGTTTTTTTTTTTTCTTACCATAGAGGTGTCAGGGTTATTTATATTTTTTGGAAAGAAGTCCTTTATCAGAAATAGTATTTGCAAATATGTTCTCCCAGGAGGTTGCTCCTTATTTTTTACTTAATGGTATCTTGAAAAATGTAAAATATTTTCATTGTCATGAAATATAATATATTAATTTTTTGCCACTTGTGTTTTTGGTGTTGTACCTTAGAACTCTGCCAGACCAAAGGTCATAAAGATTTTTTCCTACTTTTTCATCTAAAAGTTCTATAGTTTTAACTCATACATTTAGATCTATGACCCATTTTAAGTTAATTTTTGTAGGTGGTGGGAGGTAAGGTTTCTAAATTCTTCTTTTTGATATGGATACCCAACTGTTCCATTCCTTCTTTTAAAAAAATCAGATTTGCACAGCACTATATTTTTTTTCCCCAAATACTTTTATTTTTTCAGTGCTCCAAGATTCATTGTTCACACCCAGTGCTCCATGCAATATGTGCCCTCCTCAATACCCACCACCAGGCTCACCCATGCCAACCACCCTCACCCCTCCAAAACCCTCAGTCTGTTGCTCAGAGTTCACAGTCTCTCATTGTTCATCACTCCTCCGATTTCCTCCAACTCACCCTTCCTTTCCTTCTCACAATGCTCTCCATGTTTTTCCTTATGCTCCACACGTAAGTGAAACCATATGATAATTGACTCTCTCCGCTTGACTTATTTCACTCAGCATAATCTCTTCCAGTCCAGTCCATGTTGAAACAAAAGTTGGGTATTCATCCTTTCTGATGGAGGCATAATATTCCATTGTATATATGGACCATATCTTCTTGATCCACTCATCTGTTGAAGGGCATCTTGGCTCTTTTCACAGTTTGGCGATTGTGACCATTGCTGCTATGAACATTGGGGTACATGTGGCCCTTCTTTGTACTGCATCTGCATCTTTAGGGTAAATACCCAGTAGTGCAACTGCAGGGTCA
>CM052898.1:188292882-188314109 GCA_028534135.1 Potos flavus | reverse complement strand
CATGTTGTTGAAATGATGTCTATGTATGTGATTTTTTTTTTTTACCTTCTTTTTCTTTTTCTTACCAAAATTTCCAGAGCCACTGAAAGCTACCATCAGCCCCAGGAAAGTTAAAAGCAGCGTGGGTAGCCAGGTTTCCTTGTCCTGCAGCGTCACAGGCAGTGAGGACCAGGAACTCTCCTGGTACCGAAACGGTGAAATCCTCAACCCTGGAAAAAATGTGAGGATCACAGGGATCAACCACGAAAACCTTATAATGGATCACATGGTCAAAAGTGACGGGGGCGCGTACCAGTGCTTTGTGCGCAAGGATAAGCTGTCCGCTCAAGACTTTGTGCAGGTGGTCCTTGAAGGTCAGTGGGCCTCGTTACGGGGTTCGGCCACACCAGAACCCAAACCCAGAGCACTCAGAGAGAAGAACACTGAAGCAGTGCTGATAACTCCTAGGGCTAAGATTTCTCTCTGTCTGACTAGCTAATAACTCTGCCCTAATGCTTCAGGAGAGATCGGGCTAATGAAAGAACCAGTGCTGGTAAAGTTGTAAGTGCCGGACGTAACAAAAGTAACTTCACATTAGGTTAAGTAACGGGAATGTTGCCCATTCGTGTGTTTAGTTACTTGTCAAGATACAGACCTCAAAAGCTTACAACGTCGGGTTTGGTTGACATCCATTACCGTAGACTGCAGTTGCTCAGTGATGCTTTGTTTGAAGGGCCACTTTATGTGCTGTGGGCGGTTTGGCAGCATCTCTGGCCTCTGCCCATTAGATGCTGGTAGCACTCCCTCAGAGTTGTGACAACCAAAAATACCTCCAGACATTGCCGAATGTCCTGGGGGGTGGGAGGATGGGGGGAGGATGGCCCCCAGCTGAGAAATACAATCTGATAGACAAAATGTAGAGCAAAATTTCCACATAGTCCTTGGTGGAAAGGAAAAAGTGGAATCTGATGTGTGCAGTTGTCCCCAGTTGGGTCCAGATATTCACAAATTTAGGTGAACAGAATTTGTGAGGAATGACCTCGGGTTGTTATAATAGGTCCTAGGTATGCCATTATCTTGTCTTAATGGCCTACTCGCATCTGCGGGCTGATCAATCAGCCAGGGAACAAAAGCTATCAAGGTAACATTCAAGGGAAACATACATTTATCACCAGATAATTGAACTGACGTATATGCGTGCATCTTGTTGGAAATTATGTCTTTACGTATAACTTAACATTCATTTGGTATAAATTGATTAAAATAATTATATGACTTTCATATAGCCTAAAGAGAGATAAAATATTTATGTAGGAATAGAAGTTTAAATGTCCTGATGCTCTTCGAGGATATTTCTATTATTTTTTTAACCTTAGCTAATTTTAAGAAGAAGCAGGCTTAGCAATGAGATTCGTGTTTTGATTCAAGCATTTCCTTGCAGACAGTTTCTTAAAGCAGAGATGAAATTAGCTGAAGGCATGGAACCCATATGAAATGTCTGACACTGCGATCCCCATAATAATTAAGGGCAGGGAGTAATCAATTTGTACAGAGCTGGTGCACTGTAGTCCTTACACATCCCTATTTTTAGATTCTTTGTAGAAGAAGGAGAGAATACCTGTCTAGGCCTAGTTACCTTGGCAACTATCTTGTGTGACTAAGAAAACCTAAAGAGCATATTGATAATCCATAATGATGTCAAAAGATTTCAGGTTATCAGAGAGTGACAGCAAGAAAGATTTCAAAGACACTCAGGTCTCACTGGGAAAATAATGTCTGCTTTCATCTCCAAAAAAGCCTGTCACTTGAATAAAAAAAGGGGGCAGAGGAGCACACTGAGCATACTCACAGATTTATTTGTTGCCTGTCAGTTTCCATTCAGGACAAGAAGCTTCACTTGTTTTTTTTTCTCTTCTGCGAGATGATGGTGCTAATGTAGCAAAAGAGAGCAGAAGTGTAATTATAAATACATATCTAGAATTTGCCTTAAAATGGTGTCTAACTAGTATCCTTGGCTAGAGCCTCCTATTATTCCATTGACGTAGCTTTAGATTAATGTAAATTTTAAAAACTCACAATACTATGAGCTAAGAATGGCCATTGATATAATGCAGAATCAGGGAGTGTTTTCTAGGAGGCCAAAGAAACTGGAATGGATGTCTAAAGAAAATGAAATCTAAAAATTATAGGTTCAAGATCAAACCACAGTAACTGGAAAATAGAATCATAGAAAAGTATAAGAGTAGGCCCTATTTTAGGAAATGATAGAATGTCATGGATCAGACTAAACTGCAAGTAGGTAAAAATTATGAATTTGAGGAAAAACAAAACTTGGGAGAGACACCCAAAAGCAGGAAGAAAGGATTGGATCCTTGAAAGAAGAGGAAAGGATTAGGTGATATCTGCCTTGATACCACTTTTCCCTTGAATGCATTCCCCAGTCTTTGTGAGATGGGGGGAGTGGGGGGACTATAATACTAGAAGAAAAGCAGAAAGCTATAGTCTTAAGGGATTTAGGTATAGAAGGACAGAAGTCTGCACTGTCGAATTACCTGCAATTAAGGGAGGTGAGTTGAAATTCCAAGAAGGAGGGTGGTCCTAAATCCCAAACAGTGGGGAGTCCTAAAATCTAAAAATAAACTTCCTTGAAAAACTTAGTTGACACCTGAACTGGAAAATGTGGAGGAGAATCCAATAAAAATAAAAAAAAAAATAAAAACAACTAAGTATACAAAAAAAAAAAGGCTATTGTTATCAGAGATCAAAAGACAAAGTAGGCAGTAGAAGTAGACCTTGAGAGAACCCTGATGAAGGAGCAAAGGCTTAAAAGCCTTTATTTAAAATAAAATAAGATTTGAGCAGATATTTCACCAAAGGAGATACACCAATGGCCAATAATCACATAAAGACAATATTACTTCCATGACACTCCTGCCAAAAATGCATAACCTGCATCTAATTATGCAGAAATAGGAAAAAACCCAGTTTGAGCACCCGGCTATGGAATAATTCTTCAAAGATGTCAAAGTCAAGAAATACAAACGAGATGAAAGAATGATTCAGATTGAAGGAGACTGAAGAAGCATGACAAATAGATGGGGCGTATGATACCGGTTGGGCTGGGGGGAAATTGCTAAGAGGGACAAGATCAGTCAGCGGGCAGACTTGCAATATGGACATCACATTAGGTGGTCATACTGTTCCAGAGTTACATTTCTTAATTTTGCTGACTGCCGTGGTGATGGTAGAATATCTGCTGTATAGAGAGCACACAACTCTATGACTACATGGATTTAAAATTCGAGAACAGGCAAACTAACTCAGGGTGAAAGAAATCAGGACAGTGACTGCCTCTCTCTGATGGGAGGGGATTGATTGAAAGGAGCCCTAGGAATATTCTGGGGTGATGAAATGCTTTACATCGTGCTCACGTGAGTGATTACACAGTGTACATATTTAACAAACTCATTCTGTTTGTACACTTAGGATATGTACATTTCACCATATGTAAACTTCATCTACAAAGAAAGAAGGAATAACTGAAGGAAACTTTCCTAAATAGATAGAAAAAAAAAGATGAGTTTTCAGTGTATAGTGTAAAAATCAGTGCAAAGAAATTTACAGCTTAGCACATCCTGAAAAAAATGTGGATTTTAAGATTAGATGAAATAACATTCCTAAGCATCAACAGCTGATTATGTACAAAGAATAACAATCACAGCAACATCTAACTTCTCCATGAATTAAGGCAGAATGTGCTGAAGCAGTGTCTGCAGTGTTCTAAGGGCAAAGACACAGGTTCTTCACTTCAGTATTATGAAGTCCTTGTTTTCATCTTTTGTACTAAAGCAAGATGCTTGCAGTCCAAGAACACTGAAATACTCCACTTATGATTGCATGAGGTTAAAAGAAACATACCTGAGGGCCTTCTCCAGTCCCCCAGGAATTGAAATGGAGTTGGCACTCAGGAATTTTCAAGAGGAAAGATTGTAGAGGGCTCAGCACAGCACCCCCATCGGGAGAACCCTACATGCCAGGCCTCGCTGGCCACAGAACTAGGCTTCCAGGTTTCTGGGGGGCTGGGGATGCGAAGCTCTTCAGAGTACTTGGGAGTGGTAACAGTTGACGGCATTGCAAGGTAGCTTCAGATGTGTTCCCCTCATTTGTTTTGCTTTCCAATTTGTCAGCAATGCATTTGTGATTACTACCATACAGTGTGAGGCAAATGGCTCATATATATGATAGAACAACAATGGAGTATGAAAAAAGAAATTAAAACAAAAACAAAACAAAACAAAAAAATAATGGAGTATGAACATTTTATCTTTGTTGAAAACATTGGAAATTCCTTTGGAAAAGTCCCTAAGACTAGATCTTACTCTGCCTGGGATAGTCTGAGGCTGTGCCTGTCCTCCTGGCGTAATTACTCCTAGTATCTGTTTCATTCTCAAAAGTATTCCAGGTTGGGTGACAAATTGTATAGCCATCAACTTAAGGTACTTTCAGAGATATTTAATGCACACTGGAAGGGTCAAAGTTTATTTGGCTTTTACCCATTCTCAGAGCTTTCATAGACATTTACATGGACTTACCATTAATCGTTAAAACTATAAAGGATGATTTCTTTCTTTTAATTTAAATTCAGTTAGCCAACATATAGTACATCATTAGTTTCAGATGTAGAGTTCAATAATTAAAGGATGATTTCTTATGAGAAAATGAATAAGGTGAGATAATCAATCCCTCAGTCTTTCCTTTATTTCCTGGTGAGCAAGCCCTAATTATCACAGAAGTGGAAAGCTAATGTGGCCATTTAGAGGGGTGCATTTCCTCTGTGTTTATAACTTCCGTTGGGGATGTAACATTTCCAGATTGTAGATTTCTTGGGACCTGACGGTGTGTAACATGGGCATCTGGGTTGCATGATTGTTCTCCTTATGACTACCAAGAAATATATAAGTAATTAAAGCTTGCTAATACTATATTTGCCCATTTCGAAAATGTAATCTGGTTCTGCTTGGACTTTAGCCGTATCTCTAAAACCAGACCTTTTTTCGTAGTGTTTAATGACTACTACATCTACCTCCTAATCGTTAAATAAATGAACTTGGAAGCTGTTTAATTATTTGTATGTGCCACTTCCTTCCATAATTTGTCTTCCCGCAGATGGAACTCCCAAAATTATTTCTGCCTTTAGTGAGAAAGTGGTGAGCCCAGCAGAACCAGTGTCCCTCATGTGCAACGTGAAGGGAACCCCATTGCCCACCATCACGTGGACCCTGGACGATGACCCGATCCTCAAGGGCGGCAGTCACCGCATCAGCCAGATGATCACGTCCGAGGGAAACGTGGTCAGCTACCTGAACATCTCCAGCTCTCAGGTCCGGGACGGGGGAGTCTACCGCTGCACTGCCAACAACTCGGCGGGAGTCGTCCTATACCAGGCTCGAATAAACGTAAGAGGTGCTTGTCAAATCAGCTCCTCGAAACAAACACACATAACTCATTGTAGCGGAGACGAAGGGTTCTGCATGCACCGAGCTGAGTCTTGGAATGCCAAAGCAGATTAACTGTGGCTTCCCATTGCCTACCCTTTCCTTCTGACTCCAGAATGGCCCTGATTGGGTTCATGTGAAAAAAAGCAAATGGCATTTGGTTTCTTTAGTCTGCTTGTTCTCTTCCTTCCTCTCAGATTTGTCCACTTGAGCTTTCCTTTCCCGGCTTATGCTCTGCATGCTCTTTCCTTCCTCCTCTTCTTCTGTTCTACCACATTCATGGTGAACCTTCATGTATTTTAAATTACATTCATGGTATTTTAACTTACATTCATAGTGCGGCATGCATAACCTCCATCTTCATAACCTACTTTACAGAGACAGTTTAAAAATCGAATTACTACCCGTGTTTTCACAAAAATAGCATGACGGTTCAGTTCAGACTAGTGAATTTTTGCTGATGAAATCACCTCTTGTCTTGTAATTCAAAATGTTTCAGTAGAAGTAGTTGATAATGAAAGTTTTTAAGACTTCACTTGAAAGTAATGAAACTAAAAGGAAACAAAACTTCTTAGTAGAGAAATCTAAACAAGAAAAAATTGTTTAATCAAAAAAGATGTTTTTCCATGAAAATAATCTACATTTTTTTTTTTTTTTTTTTTACTCAAGGAAAAGTGTACCCATTTCCACACAGGAGATGTACCCTTAAAGTATTTTCAAGAGTTTCTTTGTGTCTCTCTAGGGCCTGCAAGCATTCGACCAATGAAAAATATCACAGCAATAGCAGGGCGGGACACGTACATCCACTGCCGTGTGATTGGCTATCCCTATTACTCCATCAAATGGTACAAGAACTCTAATCTGCTTCCTTTCAACCATCGCCAAGTGGCATTTGAGAACAACGGCACTCTAAAACTCTCGGATGTGCAAAAGGAAGTGGATGAGGGAGAATACACGTGCAATGTGCTCGTTCAACCGCAGCTGTCCACCAGCCAGAGTGTCCATGTGACGGTCAAAGGTAAGGCTGCACTCCCTGTCCCCACACGGCTTGCCATGACTCCGCTTGTCCTCCAGAACCGTGATCAGGAGTGGGGGGATCGCAGAGGCTGCATATTTTCAGTAAGACAGTTACAAAGACAGGAATGATAGAGTACACCAGACGTTCTGACCTCTTTACTCCTGCATCTGCACATGACCTGTAGTTGATGGAAGTTTCTTTTCATATGGATTTTTGGGTTGGTATTCCAGAGGATATGTGTCATCAGTATTACCATCAAAGAAATAGACATCATTGGCATTGTTACCTAGTTGTCTGACAGATCATTTTAAAGCAATGGGATTATGTCCCAATGAACTCATCGTAAGGTGAAAAGGCAGTAAGTCAAAAATGTATTTAATACATCTCACCTACCAACATCGTAGCTTAGCCCAGCCTACCTGAAACACGCTCAGAATACTTATATTAGTCTACAGTGGGGCAAAATCGTCCCATGCAAATCCGACTTTATAATAAAGTGTTGAATATCATGTCGTTTATTGAATACTGTACTGAAAGCGAAGAACAGAAAAGTTGTATGGGTGAAGAATGGTAGTCAGTTTTGGAAGTTTACCCTCCCGACCACTGGCTACCTGGGGGATGTGGTTCGCTATTGCTGCCCAGCATCACGAGAGAATATCTCCTGCGTATCACTAGCTCTGGAGGAGAAAGCGAGATTCAAAATTCAAAGTACACTTTCTACTGAATGCACATATCACCATCATGCAAGTGGAAAAATTGGAAGTCGAACCATCCTAGGTTGGGGACCATCTGAATCTTTCTTTTCCTAAAAACCCCTAAAAGTGAGTTCTTATAGAATCCAACCTGAAGAGGTTTTCTAATGGATAAGGGCTACAAACAAACTTCTCATCTTGAGTAGTTGAGTAGGTCAAAGCAACAATATAGGAATTATATGATTAAAGGAACCCACCAAAAAATTTCTTGACTTTTAAATGATTCTTTATATCGCAGAATCTAACCATCAGGATGGATTTGGGGGTTGTGCAACTCAATCTCAGTCTCCTTATCAGTAAAGACCACTAAAATGACATGACCCACCCCAGGACACACAGCCCTGTAGTGGCAGACCCTTAGGGGAAGCTGTTTCTTCTATCCCCTGAGTCAGTTTCTTCAGCTGCACATAAAAAGAAATTTTTCAATTCTATAAATAATCTACATGAAGCAGGTCATGAAAATAACTCTAAAAATGCTATGAAGCAATTTCAAAATTCTGTAGCAATAGCCTTCTTCCTGTTAAGCTGTCTGTCTGAGTTGTCCCTACAAAGCAATAATTGTCTTTTAATGTCATAGATACAAAGTTACATAGGATTTCCATGATCATCCCCAACCTTTTTTCTCCCCACAATCCTCGTTAGTTTACCTTTTCGGGACACCTATAAATACACACACACGCACACACACACACACGCATGCACGCATACATACAATCTATGTAATATTTTATGTATTCTGTGTTATATCTATAATATATTAAATACACTTGCACATATATAATTTTGAATCTTTTAAAAAGAGCCACATATCTTAAGAATTTTCTCAAGTCATTAGAATTTCTTGGTAAACCAGACTACGATAGCTACATAGAAGTTCATTTTGTGGTTGTATTTATTTCTTTACCATTTATGAAACATCTGCTCAATGCTAGGTTTTAGTCTAGGCATTGAGGAAAACAGTGATGAAGAAGATAGACAAGCTTCTTTCCCTGTGGAGCTCCCCTTCCAATCAAGAGAGACAATAAACAAACAAAACAAATGAATGAACCAGAAAATACTTTATAATATTCAATACAATGTAGAGAAATGAAACATGGTGGTGTCTTAAAGATTAGCTGCCTTGGAGAATTAGAAGCTGTATCCATAAATGTTTGGCACTAGCGTCTTAAAATTCTTCAGTCTATCCTGCCCTTTGAACGAATGCCTTACCCACACCTTGTTTTGTAACATGATAAAGTGATCATTTGGAAATTACAGGTTTGCTGAGTTATGTGGATCTTTGAAATATCGACAGAATTTATTGAATAAAATCAAAGTCTCATCGGAAAAGTCTTTAAGTATGGGGAAGCTGAGAGGCTCGTAGCAACAGATATAAGTTTTACAAAATTCTACTTTTTTGCTTGGAAGTTTGAATTTTATTATTTACAGCCAATATAGTCAGTTGTGATCATAGGAGAGGCAGGCTATATCTTGTTTTTTGGTTTTTTTTTCCCCCTAGGGCGGTGTCTGCCAGTTACACAAGCCTGAATAACTATAGCTTTTAGGTAGCCATTCTTTGAGGAAACAATAGAATTCCATGAAAAGAGTGCTTAGTGGAGCTTGTAATTCAAACAAATCACAAGTACTTTGCTTCAAGACAGCCCTCCTGTGCAGCAGGCAGAAGGTGCTTTGTGCCTTCTTCCCATTTTGTTACACAGAGCGGAGAACACTGAAAATGACACGAACTCAAGGTTTAAGTTTTATTTAGAATTATTATTTTTATGGCTTTGTCCGTGAAACCGGTTTAAAAAAAGCATTAGAATTGTGTGGTGGTAAACAGTAAAACAACGACTCATACATTTTGGTGGCACTGCCATGATTTGCTTTGAGGCCCCCGTGGTCTCACACACCGTGACTTCTGTGTATCCATGCAGAGGTCAAGTCAACGAGAAAAGTAAATAATTTCTTAATGTTACAGTAAAAACGGTTATCTTTTTGCTAACCCCTGAAAATGTTCTCAGGGGTTCCTCGGGGTCTTCAGACTACACTTAAAAAATATCTACTCCAGAGCTAACTATTTCACTTATTTCTAATATTTAACCATGTTGGATGATGTGTCAAATGAGCTTCTCCACGCATTGGCCTTTATCTCCTTGTACGATGATTTCTTTCAGGAAAAGTTGCCAGAAGTGTGACCATTGGATAAATGGATACAGATATTTTAATATCAATTTTTAGGAGATATAAATTCCAACAAACAAAGACCATGTGAATTACTCACTTTTCTTCTTAAAATTTTCTAGGCTAACCTAAATCAATGTATTAACCTTGATCCTTTTGATCTTAAGTGACAGAAACCAACTCCAACTAGCTTACACCCAAAAGGAGAATTTATTGGCTTTTAGCACCAAAGTATCCATCATTTTAGGAAACAAATGAATCAAATGGTTTTGTTTTCAGGGATTTCTTTTTTTGGGCACCTGGGTGGCTCAGTCGGTTAAACATCTGCCTTTGGTTCAGGTCTCGATCCTGGGGTCCTAGGACCAAGCCCCACATCCGGCTCCCTGCTCAGCGGGGAACCTGCTTCTCCCTCTCCCTCTGCCTGCCTCTCCCCCTGCTTGTTCTCTCTGTCAAATAAATAAATAAAACCTTTAAAAAAGGAATTTCTTTTCTTCTAGGTATATATTATATAAAATAATCATTTTCAAGTCCTTGGCAATGATTGTCAAACAAAAGAAGGAAAATAATATTTTGCACGGTGTTTCATTACAGTTGCCTGGCAGGAAATGGCTGGCAGTGGGCAGAGCAGTTGTAGGGATTTGGGATTTGCAGTGCTTAACAGGGCAGTCAGGGAAGGCTTCTTTGAGAAGCTGACATTCCATCAAGGACATAGAGGAGGGCAAGAGAGCCAAGCACGTCTCTAGGGGAGAGAACATTCTAGACAAAGGGAAAAAAAGAGGCAGGCTTGGCCAACTGGAGGGCCAGTAAAGAGGCTGTGTGGCTGGAACAGAGATAAAGTAAGGATGGGGTCAGAATTAGCAGGGCCCTTTCACGTAGGACCCAGTACAGCAGGGACGGGCTCTAAGGGCTTGAGTTTTTCCTGAGTGAGATGGAGGGGTTGATCAGATGATTTTAAACAGAAATGTCACAGGGCCTGACTAGGTTGTAAAAGGATACGTCTGACTCCTGTGCTGAGAATAGGCTAAAGGTAAGAAGGGACAAGCAGGCCCCCTTCTAGAAAGCTCTTGCAGGAGAGAGGTCGGGGGGCTTGGGCCATGGAGAGAGCAGTGAGGGGTGAGGAGAAGACAGGTTCTAGATATATTTTTTAGGTCTACTCAGTGGGATTTCCTGATGGATTGGATGTGGGTGAAAGAGGATAAAATTTCAGCCTGAGCAATGGAAAGAAGACCATGGCCATTAGTTGAGTCAGCCGAAGCTGCAAGGAAGCCATTTAAGGGGAGGAATCAGGAGTCTACTTTTTGATATATTGAGGTTGAGATATTAAGTGGATCCACTAAGTAGGCGGTTGGATAGACAGGAGTGGAATTTAGGATGGTGAAATGTGAGCAGTAGATTTGGAGACATCAGTGAATAAATAATGTGTAAGGCACAGGCCTATGTGTGACCATCAGGAGACTGTGGAGCTCACTGCAGATTCTCATTCATAGAGGCAGATTCATCAGTGCCTTAGTCAGACTCACATTAAAACCTATTCACCAAATGTTTGAAGATAAAGTCTGAGAAAAATTCATACAAGAACTGTTTAAATGCAAATCTGCCTCTAAATCTCCTAGATGAGGATGGATCAATGTATCAACCATGATCCTATTGATTGCAAAGAGCAGGAACTGCAATCATACAGTGACAACAGCAATTATAACAGTGTGGGGAGGGGAGCGGTAGGGATGGAGGTCAAGGTTGTATTACACTAACCTTTGGGAGGGACGGCGATAACATAGGCCTCAGGGGAGGGCTGGTCTAGACATTTTTTTTTAATTATTATTTTTTTATTTATTTTTTATTAGTTTCAGGGGTGGAATTCAGTGATTCATTAGTTGCATATAACACCCAGTGCTCATTCCATCACGTGCCCTCCTTAATGCCCATCCCCCAGTTACCCCCTCCCCACCCTGCCCTGCAGCCCTCAGTTTGTATCTTAGAGTTCAGCTTCTCCTATGGTTTGCCTCCCTCTCTGTTTTCATATTATTTTATTTTTCCTTCCCTTCCCCTATGTTCATCTGTTTTGTTTCTTAAATTCCACATATGAGTGAGATCATTAGCATAATACCCTCTAGTTCCATCCATGTCCTTGTAAATGGAAAGATTTCTTTTCTTTTCTTTTTTCTTTTTCTTTTTTCTTTTTTTTTCTGATGGCTGACTAGTATTCCATTGTGTATATATACCACATCTTCTTTCTCCAATCATCTGTCAATGGACATCTGGGCTGTTTCCATAGTTTGGCTATTGTGGACATGGTTGTTATAAACATTGGGAGGCAGGTGCGTCTTTAGATCACCATATTTGTATTCTTTGGGGTAAATACCTAGTAGTGCAATTGCTGTGTCATAGGGTGACTCTATTTTTAACTTTTGGAGGAACCTCCATACTGTTTTCCAGAGTGGCTGCACCAGCTTGCATTCGCACCACCGGTGTAAGAGGGTTCCCCTTTCTCCACATCCTCACCAACATTTGTTATTTCCTGACTTGTTAATTTTAGCCATTCTGACTGGTGTGAAGTGGTATCTCATTGTGGTTTTGATTTGTATTTCCCTGATGCCGAGTGGTGTTGAGCAGTTTTTCTTGTGTCTGTTGGCCATTTAATTACCATCTGAAACTTCTCTCTGTTCCTTTGGTGTTTCCCTCTACATATTGGTTTCATTTCCTCAGAGCAGCCTCTCTATATGGTGAGAAAACTGACTCTCATTATCTCTGGACTCACATGCCCTTTCCCCGATGATTCTATGTAGGAAAATCAGAGGGAGGGACTCTGGCTGGCTCTCTACAGGCCACCATCCATTCCTGCACCAATCACTGTGGCCAGAGCTATGGGGTGCCTGGATAGGCTGCCTGCTTCCACCCGTACCCCCTCACTAGGGAGAAGGTTGAACTATTGAAAGAAGGAGGAAAATGAAAACAAAAGCCATGGCAAGCTGTTTTAAGATAGTGAATTCAAATATGAATGGGGCTGAGAGTGACTCCTGAATGTGTATTCACTTAGTAACATGTGCTCAATAAAGAAAGGCCCCCACATGGGTTAATGCCCCAGAAAATAAATTCTATCCAATGGTTAAGAATTCTCCCCAAGGGGCGCCTGGGTGGCTCAGTGGGTTAAAGCCTCTGCTTTCAGCCCAGGTCATGATCTCAGGGTCCTGGGATCAAGCCCCGCATCGGGCTCTCTGCTCATCAGGGAGCCTGCTTCCCCTCTCTCTCTGCTTGCCTCTCTGCCTACTTGTGATCTCTCTCTCTCTCTCTGTGTCAAATAAATAAATAAAATCTTAAAAAAAAAAAAAGAATTCTCCCCAAAAGAAACAAACCAACCCCAGGAATAAGAAGAATCATGTTAGGCCATGGAAGCCAAGCAAAGACCAATGATAGAAAGCGTGAGGGAGGGGCACCTGAGTAGCTCTGTCGGTTAAGCATCTGCCTTTGGCTCAGGTCACGATCACGGGGTCCTGGGATTGAGCCTTGCGTCCGGCTCCGCACTCCGTGGGGAGTCTGCTTCTCTCTCTCCCTCTGCCCCTCCCCACCGCTTGTGCTCTCTCTATCTCAAATAAATAAATAAAATCTTTAAAGAAAAAAAAAAAAGGAAGTGTGAGGGAAGGAGCCAGATGGAAGGAGGATGTCAGGTGCAACAACCAAATCAGACAGAGAAGGGAACGAAGAAAGCAGAAAGCCCTCTAGATGCAAGATGACATTGAAACCAAGCAGATCCCTAGGAAACCTACAATAGCCAAGTGAGCAAAGCTCGAGACATCCCTGGCAGTCTCTAAGGGTAGCCTTCTGGATGACGGGTTACATCTCTCTGTGGAGCCTACCCTATGAGAATATCACACACTAACACAAATTGGATCAGGAAGACATTAACAGTGGGCTTGCCAAGAAGCCTGGAATACTGAACTTGCTAAGAACTGTGTTTCTTGGTGTGGATGAGATGTCTGTAATTTTTTTTATGCAGATGTCTGGGCAGAGGAGAGAGCATATCCTTTTGGTGAATCATTGCTTCAAAACATGTTTTAAAAGGAGTATTTTCTAAACTAGATACGGTTGTTGGCTATCCCATCTTACATTTATTTAATTCCTTCTTTTCTGTATTGACAGATGAAACTGTAGTCAGCAAAAGAGGAAATTGCAGGCGGGGCGGACAGGGTTAGCCCCACGTAAGCCTGTGCGTGACTTCCCAGGTGAAAAAGATTACAGTCTGACATCCCCTTTTATTTATTGACTCATTGGTCATAGTTACCCACTTTGCACCCTAGCAAAGATATTTGAGTAATTCAGTTTAAGATACCGCTTGCATTTCTTGCTTAAGATGACTGCTAACTTTAAATTTATAGTAATAATTATACACCGTGAACAATTTTAGCCTTTACTCAGATGTCATTAGAAAGGTTGCAACCAGACTGACTTCTGAACATTTACATTTGAATTTTAAAATGTTTGGAAATGAAATATGTAAATTAAGCCACACTCCAGTGGTCAGGATTATAGACTATAGATGCTTTTAAAAGATTAATAGCCTTTACTTATTTCAATTATGATAAAGATTATGATAAGGGAAGAAATAAGAAATCAACTAAATTGTAGGGAAAGACAGATTTTTGACTTTGTGAATCAGGGCTGGAAGGCAGTCTGTTCTTATTTTATTTATATAAATATAGCTCGATTACCTTTCTTGTTAGACTGCACAGTGAATATTTTACTCAGATAATTTCAGAAGAGCAAATATGTTGGCTCACAGGTTGGCTTCTTTGGAAAGTGGGCTGCCTTGTTTCCATTAGTAATTCCACAAATGGGGGGGGGCCCACCCTTTTCTTCTTGTTGCCCAGAAATTCTGTTAACACGGAATATAGCACTGTGTGTGTTTGAGTGTGTGTGTTTGAATGTGTGTGTGTGTGTATTAGATGACATTTGGAAAAGAATACTGTTAATCTCTCTCTCTTTTTTTAAGATTTTATTTATTTATTTCAGAGAGAGAGACTGCACAAGCACGAGCAGGGGGAGGGGCAGAGGGAGAAGCAGCCTCCTGGCTGAGCAGAGAACCCGACATAGGGCCTGATCAAGACCCTGGGATCATGACCTGAACCGAAGGTAGATGCTTAAACCACCAAGCCACCCAGGCGCCCCTAAACAATACTATTTTTTAGTCATGTATTTTTTGCTAATAGTCTTGGCCCTTTGCTTATTTTGTAGCATTGACTTAGGAAATTTGCAAAAAAAAACAAAAAACTTCAAAGATCAATTTAAACACCATGTTAATTATTGATAATGCCTCAAACTTAAGCAGTTCTGACTTCTATTGGCCAACCAGAAGCACAATTTGCTGCTTTCGAACAAGTCGGGAGAAATAAAAGTCAAATTCCCTTTTTCACTTCATTTCAATTTAACAAGCAGGGTTATATTTAACACATTTCAGAGCATTTTCTTTCCCATTTTAGGTGCCACATTGAACTTGAACGGTGCCTAATTGAGTGTTTTAATTGCTAGGGACCAGCACTGCCAGGAAAGTTAATTGGCTGCCACATAAAAATGTCACCTTCTATTTATATTTATATAAAACTTTATAGTTTACAAACACTTTCATATGTGTAACCTTAATTAACGCTCACAGTGACTCTGTAATGTAGAAGAAGCATAAACAGAGGCACAGAACTGAGAGTGAGAGGAAGGCTTGCTTAGAGCTGTCCAGTAGTGCATTCAGGATTCAAATACACATCTTTGGATTCCAGCACAAGCTGTAGTGTGTTTGAGAAAAGCGATCCACATTGCCGTGGGAAGCCAGGGTGGAAGTGAGGAGAAATTAAAGCAAAAAAACCAGAAAGGAAGCTATTAAAAGGTTAAGAAGATGATTTAAAAAGGAAAGGAGTGAGGTTGTTGGTGGCTTGATTTAAGAAAGGGAATGAGAGCTAGTTACATTGATAAGCAGTAAAAGGGGGAGTGGATTTGGAAAGTGAGGGTGGGGTTGGACCCAGGGCCACTCCAGAAATTCTGGTCTGGGTGACAGAGAGGCTGAGACAGGGAACCCACAGTGTTAGTGGCTTGGGCAAGGCTTACGGACGGTAGGGTTTGGTTCAAAGCATCTGGACCAGCATTCCTGGATTCAGACCACAGGAATTCTGAAATACGGATCTGGAGGGTTCAAATTAGTAGAGAGAGAGAGACAGTCGACATTGTAGGTGGTCAAGAGTGTCTGAGATTGGGGCGCCTGGGTGGCTCAGTGGGTTAAAGCCTCTGCCTTAGGCTCAGGTCATGATCTCAGGGTCCTGGGATCGAGACCCACATCGGGCTCTCTGCTCAGCGGGGAGCCTGCTTCCCCCTCTCTCTCTCTGCCTGCCTTCTGCCTACTTGTGATCTCTCTCTCTGTCAAATAAATAAATAAAATCTTAAAAAAAAAAAGAGTGAGAAGCATCAAGCTTTCAGAATTGTTTTTCATGTGTTTTTAAAATAAATGTTGGCCAATAACGCGACCAGATGCTGCTGCTGAAAGCACAGCCAGAGGGATCACGAGCACTGGCTCCTTCTTATTTCGTTTCACCACGGTCTTTGTAGGGTTTTCCCTTCCTGATTGAACACACGTCTTTCTCATGTCTTCCTCCCAAGCGAGGGAAGAATTAGGTGTCATTGGCAGTATGTCCAACCGAACGCTACTGACCCTGCGTGTTCAGCAGGGACGAGGTTCTGCACAATCTGACCTACGGATTCTGCCTCCAGCGCGGCTCTTTCTCGTAGGCTGCACCTGCTCCGCGGCCCTGGCCGTCTGGGGAGGTTAATGCCTAATTAAACATGGGGTCCGCTCCGGTCTCAGCGCCGCCCACTCCCACTTCCCAATCCCCACACTGGCCCCTTTGCTGTTCCGATCAGAGCCCTCCAACCTCTCTGCTGTTCCAACCAGGCTCAGAACCCACCTCGGTCAGGGATGAAGTTCTTCCCTCTTTCTCATTTCCACCCGCTACTGCAGTCATTTACGCACCTGTTGGCACAACACGTGACGTTTCAAGCTGCTTTTCTCTTTCGCGTGCCTCATTAAAATTGAGCAGCGTTTCATTTAGGGTCCTGTTGGTTGGGTCTGGTGTGGCCTAAGTTGGCGTCATTCGCAAAATGTTTATATGGATTTTCAGCAACTCCTTAGGGAAGGTGAGGTTTCTATTATGAATAATACGGGAGAAATTAGATCTGGTAGAGGAATGTAGGGGAAGGCATCAAATGTGTAATCCTTCTGTGGGATTTTATGGTTTCAAATGGGAATTTATAGTCTCTTGGTTAATGTTTTTGAAGATTTTACTTATTTATTTTTGTGAGACAGAGAGAGAGAGAGAGAAAGCACGCATGAGTGGGGGGAAGTGGGAGAAGGAGAAGCAGACTCCTCCCCGAGCAAGGAGCTTGATGCCGGACTCCATCCCAGGACTCTGGGATCATGACCTGAGCCAAAGAGAGATGCTTAACCAACAGAGCCACTCAGATGCCCCTCTTGGTTAATTTAATATCCCAATGTGACAGAAGAAGGCTGATGATGAGAAGAAAGCTGATGAACTTGTACCACCCCTCCTTGTTCAACTACCAAGGAGCACTCCTGTGCGATGGGCCAACAGCTCCCCTGGCTGAGATTCACACTCTTGAGCTCCTGCAGGAGACAACTACTTTCCTTAGGTGAGGGGGTCAGAATCGAGCTCCAAAATCCGCTGGAGTGTCTTCTTCAGACGGGTTTGTCCTGGGGGTAGAAGCTCTTATAATTCCCCTTCCATTTGAGAAAAATGAAGCTGATAACCTTTCTTCAAGGAAATCCTCCATTAATTTTTTTTTTAGAAATAATATCTCAAATTGTTTTTTTCTAAGTAGAGGAAAAGGAAAAGATTGCAGTTTCTACTCAGTGAAAATTAAGATTGAGGGAGAAATCATGTTTTGCAATACTTGTGCTTGTTAAACATGGGAACTTGGAGAAGGAGAGAATTAAGTAGAGATGAGAAAAAAAAAGAATGATAGGAAAATTATTACACCTTCCCTGTCTAACCCATAATCAGTCTCTTTGCAAATATACAGACATGTACACACACCTACACACACTCATACACAGTAAAAGACCCTCAGGTAGTGCTTAACCAATAATTCTCTGATGATATTTAAGGTCAGCAAAAAACCCTTCTCAATTATTCAAAGTCATACGGTAGGATCTTTTATGTAGATTGGTACATAACACAACTATGTAAGTCAGTGCACACGTGATATATGACACAAATATGTGTGTATTTTATTTATATATAACTATAAAGCATACTCATGGGTTAAAGTCATGTATAAATATTTCTGTGTATTATATTCATATATAGATAGACATATATAAGTATATGTAAGAGATGCCTGCATAGCATAAAGAGATCGTAGAAAGATTGAGCCATAGGGATATACATGAACGTGGAGTTCACGTGGATGAGATCTCCATGTGATACTCGCCTTGCGCATTTTTCCAGACTCCGCACCTGGTCTGCGTGGCGTGCCGCTCCAGGCACTGAGCCCGTCCTGATTCTGTGCAGCCATGAGCACCACACAGTCCCTCCTCCTGCTGGATACAAATCCACCTTCTCTAGCTGTTCCTTTTCTCTCTGGTCCCATTTTTCTCTCCGGGGCAGCGCTGAACGTCATCCCCCCTCCTCCACATAAGCTAAAGGAGTACAGCAGGGAGCCCTTGCTTCCAGTGAACGTCTCTAACCTACCTGTAAGGGCGGAGGGGTGTGCCGCCTCCTCTCAGAGAAACGCAGCCCTCCAGGCATTCTCTAATGGGGGAAAGAGGGGAATGAGACTGTCACCACCGTCCTGAAGATAAGACTTCTTTCGTGTAACCCACAGCCTACTGTGAAGTCACTCCTTTGGGCTCATGAACAAAATCCCCCAGGGGCGCTGCTGGCTGATCCATTGAGATCCATTGAGGACTCCGGTTTTGTCAGTATTTGCTTGATGCCGTATCATTATCCTCAGCCCATACACGTTCCATGTTTTGCTTTCTTTGCATTTATCTTTTTTTTTAACCACCCACCAATTTTGCTATCGTTCCTTCTTGTGTTGTCCGCACTTATTCATGTGTGTACTTAATAGGCTTATTTAATTTTTTAAATATATTTTTTCTTATTTTTTAAGATTTTATTTATTTATTTGTCAGAGAGAGAAGAGAGACTGAGCAGGGGGAGGGAGAGGGAAAAGCAGACTCCCCGCTGAGCTGGGAGCCCAACGCGGGGAGGCTCGGTCCCAGGACCCCAGGATCATGACCCAAGCCAAAGGCAGATGGCTAACCAAATGAGCCACCCAGGTGCCCCTAATAGGCTTATTTTAAATCTACTTTTTATGCCCTTATGAAGATAGATATATAAATACGTATTAAAGCATGAAAAGTAAACTCTTAAGCTTTCCTCCTGCCCTTTGACTCTGTGCACAGTGCATGATGAAGATCCTTGTAGGTGGGCCTGTGCATAATATTAACTTAGTGTCCCCAGTGACTGCAGAGCGCTCCCCAAAATACCAGTTTATGCTGCCACCAGCCACCCAGGAGAGGTCACATTTCCCCATATCTCTGCCAGCCCTTAATATCATCTGCCTTTCTAAGTATTGCAGATCTAAAGAGTGTAGATTTTATTTTAATTTGCTTTTCTTTCATTACTACTGAGGTTGTACATGACCCTCCTCATATTCTTATTAGATATTTGGGTGTCCTATCTATGAATTTCCTTTGCCCACTTTGCCATCAGTCTTCCTGCTTTGCTTTGATTCCTTCATGTAAACTGAATCTCTTGTTACATAGAAATTGTTACGATTATCTTTGTCAAGACTGTCTCCGGTCTCTTCATCTTTGATTGTCTTCCGTGGGATCTTGATTAAGAAGTCTCTGAGTTCCTGGAAGATCTATTCCTACATTATTTTCTGTATTCACTCTATGTTTATATTTCTGCTGTCCACATTTAGGTCTTCCATCCACATTGAGGGTTGTAGATATAGTAGAAGTAGGCATCAGTTTCTTCTTTCTCTATATAGTGAACCAGTCTTCCTAATGTCATTTATTAAATGACCCATACTTCCCACTCTTCTTCATCCACCAAGATACTGCAGTGTTGTCTTCAGAGATGGTTCTAGTTCTTTGAAATGTACTGAAGCTTTCTCTATGGATGTTTTATCTATTTAGAAAAAAAAAGGTTTTTTTTTCTTATATTCGTTGCACATAAATCTGTCTATATGTGTTTGATTAAATTTAATAATTGTGTTATGTCTCATCTCTAGGTGTTTTTAATTCCCTTTATTGATCAATTATCAAACAGGTGTTAATATTACTAAATGTAGTTATTGATTTACCTATTTTTTGCCATAATCTCTGATTTTTTTGTCTTGAATTATATGATTGAAAAGTTTCTCTTTTTGCCTTCTTTGTTTCACATTTTCCTGGTAGATTTTTTCCCCATTTCTTCAACTTCTGCTTTATTGTAGCTGTTTGTTTTATGATGGTGCATAGATCCAGTTTTTAGTGGTGTGTGTATGTGTGTGACTTTTGACACATATTTAACACCTATGTGTTTACTTAAATTAATCTTATATCAAAGCTATTTTAGATTTTAGATCTATCAATCGTCCCATATTTTCATTTACTCTCTATTTCCTGTTCTCTGCCTTTACCCCGTACCAGATAGACTCACTCAAGTACCGGTAGTTAGATTTACAATATGACCTGTTTATACTAAATGGTCATAAATACATTGCAATCATAGTTTCACACACATGAAGTTCTTCGTCCTAATTATTCAGTTCAGTCACAGAATTTGTTAATTTTTTTGAGAAAGAACTAGTTACTTGTTTTGTGTATTAATCTAGGCATGGGGACAAAATATCTTGGTTCTTCAGACCTGAATTTTTCATGTTGTCTAGGAGTGATGACAATACCCAGAGGATTTCACTTGGTATCATTCACTCAAAGACTCAGAACCTGTGACTGCTGGAACCCACCTAGTCTGAGTCCTCACCGTGAAGACATTGAAACAAAGCAGAGTGGCGCACTGACACACAGCTGAAATTTATCAAAGTAATTGAATTGACTTAGAGCTTCATTGAAACAGTGTAACTACCTTTTTATCCCCTTGTTTCACTGTGACATCTTTCAGCATTTTGTTTAGAGGGAGGGAGAGAGAATCCCAAGCAGGCCGCATGCCCAGTGCGGAGCCTGATGAGGGTCGGGCTCCATCTCACGACCTTGAGATCATGACCTGAGCTAAAATCAAGAGTCGGATGCTTAACCGACTGAGCCACTCAGGCGCCCCATATTTTAGCATTTTGCTCAAGAAATGCATCAACTTGAAGTCAGTTATAATTAATAACCAAGCTTCTAAAGAAGGATGACCTTTTCTAAGTCAGTGTCATGGAAGACACTTCTCCAATAAATAACCTGTTATTACTGACAATCCTTGTAAAAAAAAAAAAAAGCTGCTTGGGAAGAGGAGCTAAGTTTTAAAATGAACGCCAGTGCTTTTATGAATCTTACCTATCCCTGTGGCCTCTCTGTCATCCCCTCTGCTTAGAGTCCCCTGGCTTTGCTTCTATTGACACAAACACAAGTAAAATAATTGCAACCCATTTGGGTGAGTCTTTTCTCTACCTAGATTAATGCAACACAAGCTAGGTTTCATTTTTTTTTTAACTTATCTTATTTAAATTCAATTAGTTAACATGTAGTACATCATTAGTTTTTGATGTCGAGGTCAGTGACTCATCAGTCTTATATAATACCCAGTGCTCATTACATCACATGCCCTCCTCAAT
>CM052898.1:188272159-188292382 GCA_028534135.1 Potos flavus | reverse complement strand
GTGCAGGATGTGCATACGGTTGGGCTCCCATACATGTGTGTGTTCCGATTTATATTTATTATGCTCGCTTATATTACTGAACTAAAGCTTTTGGGAGTTCTCGAGCTCTGTATATATTACCACTGAATTCTTACTTGCTTTAGTTCTGTTTGACATATATTAGTAAGCTTATGAATATGCATAACCTCATATGAAAGACAAAATTTCAGTACTGGACACTGGCTGAATTTGGGGCACCTAAATGAGTACAAATGAACCAGTAAATAAACACAGACTTTTTTTTTTTTAGGTAATGAGCAGTAATTTTTTTTCTGAGATTTATTTATTTATTTTAGGGGGAGAGAGAGAGAGCATGAGTGGGGAGGGACAGAGGCAGAAGGAGAGAGAAACAGAGAGAAAGAGATTCCCCGCCGAGCATGGAGCCCAATGCAGGGCTCATTCTCACAGCCCTGAGATCATGACCTCAGCTGAAACCAAGAGTCAGACGCTCAACTGACCGAACCACCCAGGCACCCCAGTAATCTTAAAATTACACTTTCAAACTATTTTTTCCTTGCTTCTATCAGTGACAGAATATTTCTATTCTGCAGGAGAATAGGAAGATACTATCGATCAAATACAGAGGGTTCTTATTAAAAGAGAACCCAACACACATGATGGTTCTCCTCTGGTCACAATTTGAAATGAATAAAAACAACATGGATGGATGGATGGATGGATGGAACATATACGGGCAGTGTAACAAACAGATATAGTTTTGTAATTGACAGTAGATCAATTTCGACTTTAGGTGTCGCAAACTGTTGCAGGTTCAGTTCTTCAGGAAGCAGTCTCTGAAAGAGAATTTAGTGTGTCACGTGTTCCTCTAGGAGTACCCCAACGATCAACACTGCGGAAGGAGGGCGAGGGAGAAGGACTGGGCGCAGGGAGGAGGAGAGGTGTGACGCAGGCTGATAGCAGCTGTAGCATCCCTGCAGGGAGCTCCGGAGAAGGAAGGTTCCTTCAGAGCTCTAGTGAGTTTGGGCAGAATTTCCCTCCTCGGTCAGTCATCGAATGTAGGCCACCCCAGAAAGAGCCTGTCCTTCGTGAGGTGGCTCTCTGCAGCTGGAACAGTCTTCCGAGGGGCTGGTAACTGAAGAGTGCTCCCTGACATCGTTCCCGGAATCTGGGGCACAGTTCCTATCTTGAAAAGGAATCTGGGCCACCTGTCTCCATATGCATCAATTCCTACCACTTACATAGATGCCAAACAGCTAGAGATATGCATCTTAAACACTTTTCCTAAAAATATCGTTTTCTTAAATTAATCCCTCTTTCTGTAATGACATTAGTCCAATATTTCAAATGAAATGAAAAGGGAGGGGGGCGCCTGGGTGTCTCCGTCATTTGAACGTCTGCCTTCGGCTCAGGTCATGATGCGAGGTTCTGGGATGGAGCCCTGCATCCAGGCTCCCTGCTTAGCGGGCAGCCTGCTTCTTCCTCTCCTCTGCCCCTCCCCCCATGCTCTCTCTCTCAAATAAATAAAACCCTTTAAAAAAAGAAATGAAAAGGATCACAGTGTATGACGATAGCCTAATTGAACTAGACTTCTGTCATCAAAACAATTTGTAAGCCAGAGAACTTCCTTAGTTCTTTGATTCCTGCGATTTCTTTAATTTATTCAGGTAATATCCGTGCATTTACTGTTAATAAGCTGGGGTCAGTGGGAGGACCTACAGACAAATAACTACGGCACAGCAGCAGGTAGCAGAAGTCTTGAAAAGGAAGCAGCACAGGGTGAGAAACATTTCAGCTCGCTGTGGGAGAGCAGTAGATAGACAAATAAGAAAAGCACTGATTTCTGCATAATACCATCAAAGAAATATATATGCACGAGATCTTTTAGAAATGGAGAAGATGACATCTAGCCAGTTCTGCTGGTGAGGTAGGATGGGAAGTCTGGAGTTCAGAAGGCTTCCAAGAGAAAATGAATTCAGTCTCAAAGGGATCCGGAGCCTGAAAAGTTCTCCAAAGTAGCTAACAACTGAGTTGAGTGTTCACATCATAAGATGGTAGGGGAGAGAATGGGGCCCAGGTGGGGTAGGGGGCAAAAATAGGGGACGGGTATAATTCCTTACATTCAGAGTCAATAAGGTTGAAACAAAGAATCTCCAGTGGAGGCAAGCAGCATGAGTCAGCGCAGGGACAGGCATCAGATCTTGTAGCGTTTGTTACCTTCTACTTGATCCTAAAAGCGGTGAAATAATTGAGGCAGAGGGATATGAGCAGAGGATCATGCTCACAACTGTGTTTTAGGACATTAATCTGGTTGAAATATATAAGATGGATTACAATGCAGAAAGATTAAAAAATCAGGGAGCCCCATTATGGCGCAATTGAAAAAGTTTAATAAAAGATGATGGTTGTGTATTTGGAAGAAAAGAAGCCAGTCCAGGAGATACTGGGAAATGAAGAGACACAGCAGTCCACTGATAGTGGCTGGAGAAAAGAGAAATGCACGACTAGGAAGGCTTTTATCATTCTGAGCTTCTTGCAGCTGGCAGGTTTCGTGATAGGACGAGAGCATGGAAGACGCAGCTTCGATTAAGGTGAAATCCAATACGTTTGGTTTGGGATTTGAGATACTTCTGGGACATCAAGATGAAGCTAGTAGCAGACAACTAAACAAGCAGGCATGAAACCGGAGAAGGAGTTTCGGTTGAAAATGTAGATTGGGGAATCAGAGGCATGGAGCTGACATCTGGAGTGGAGGGGTAGATGAGGTCATCAGAGAAACAGGAAGGAAGCAAGGCCAGGGCAGGGCACCAGGGAATGAGGTTTCCAGCAGTGTAGGATCAGTAGACCTCCCATGAATTGCAGAGCTCCTTATTTAAGGTTTTTTTTTTTTTTTTTAAAGATTTTATTTATTTATTTGACACAGAGAGAGAGATCACAAGTAGGCAGAGAGGCAGGCAGAGAGGGGGAAGCAGGCTCCCCGCCGAGCAGAGAGCCCGATGTGGGGCTCGATCCCAGGACCCTGAGATCATGACCTGAGCCGAAGGCAGAGGCTTTAACCGACTGAGCCACCCAGGCGCCCCTTATTTAAGGTTTTTAACCTCTTTATAGTTTGTTGTATGAATTTTTGTGTGAATGAGGCACCTGCCTTTACTGTCCTTTTGCCATGGGATCTATGAACTCATCGTCTTGTGAAACACTTGTCTGTGTTTTATAAATGCCCATAGGAAGGAGAGATGGTGACATTTATTATTCCTGAGAACATATTACTGGTTCTTTTAATTAACGTAGAAAAAATTTCAAATATTTACCATACTAATAATCAAACAAACTTAATTCTAATTCTGTATATGCAGAGAGAGAGACAGATACACCAAGACGGGCTTTTACAGGAATCCACATTTATGTGGACATGTGGAAGCCTCTGATTTCTTTAGCATTTTCTGGCCCCAATAGCCCTCTTCTTACTCCCACATCACGCCCTCCTGAATCTTGGCCTCATGCCCATCATTCTCTAGCAGGCACGGGCCCAGGATCAGCAACGCAAGTCATGGTGAGTTAGGAGCAGCTCTCGCTCAGGAGATCAAGCTGACATAGCTGTTCTCAAATGGCCCAGATGGCCATACCTGAAGAAGCAAGGCTAGGTCTGACTTTATCTCCCCAACTCACCTACCAGGAGGAGGTAGTGAGCTCAGTGGAACCTGGAGTTAGAAGTCCCAAGCCCTTACACTAATCAGACCATGAAACAGAGCCTCACCTTTGTCCTTACCATCTTGTCATTGTTATATCCTGGATCTATTTCCCTTCCCACTCATAACTTCAAGCTTGTCTAATGTTCAGAGTGTAAACACATGCTCATTGTCACCTCTGCAAAGTATTTTCAAAGGCTACTATGCAGTTAAATGTACCAGGCACTATTTATTCCACTAATTGTGGGAAGTAAAGATAAATTCAATACCATTTCTGCCTCCTGGGTCACTCTACTTAGGGAAATAGGCACGTGCACAGACTGCTCTACTCACATTATACTCATGTGCCGTCCTGTGATACTTTCTACTATAGAATCTTGAACAGCAGGCTCTTGGAGTGGATGGAGGAAGAGTTTAATCATGCTGTTGAACCGAGTAGAGAACTATGTGGTGTAGGGCTAGTCATCTACAATTTTGGAATCCAAAGGATGTTGTAAAATAGCAGAATTGGACAAATAACCGGTCTTATGGGTGGAAAGATGGTGGAGCGATGTGCTTAACTCACAAGTCACACACACTCATCAACCTTGCAGTTTTAGAGCCACAGCTTTCATTTCAGGCGACAGAATGGGGCTGGAAGCCTCTGATGGTCCTGGGCTTATCTAGTGGGAGTACAGACACCAAGGATGTAATTGGGACTGAACTCTCAGAGATCAGCCATGGGATTTGCATTCCCATAATGGGCAGGATTCACAGAAGCAAGTTTTGGAGACTTCATGAAGCACGCAAGATATAACACAAGAAAACTTCTTGAAGGATAAGAAGAGAGAGCTTGTTGGACGGAATGGGGAGAAGGAGCTGGGAAGATGAGAATATCCATTGCTGTAACCCAGAACACTGGCTCGAGGCAGGCTCTCTGAGCAGTCTGAGACCAGGAGCTCTCGATGGCATGGAGGACGAGGGCATTAAAGTACCACTAGAGAAGAGAGAATGAATGTGGAGTTAATTAAATTATATATGGCAGTGTAAACACAGCCTCCACGTGTCTCAACATCTTTGTAGTGTACTTGATTTTTCCCGGTCAAGTGTGGGCTCTGGGACCAAAAAAAAAAAAGAAATGGTAGGAAAAGGAAAGAGAGAACACTGCAAACTGAGCAACTTCTGTGCACCCCCGGGTCCTCTGTGTGCTTGTTACATGAGGCCCTCACCAACACTCGTGAATGTGTTCCTCGTCATCACTTTGTGCATGAAGAAACTGAATCGCAGACTTAGAGAGGGTGGACCAGGAAGACACTGCAAATTACTCATGTTCAGCTAACACCCAACCCAGGTTTCATTTACTATGTCGTACTTCTCTCTGGGAGGAAAATAAAGGCTCCCTTTTTCCCCTGCGAGGAAGAATATACAGTTAATTCTTGAGGGACAAGATGTAGAAATGTCTTAGCCTGACTCAACATTCTTGTTAAGGATTTAGAAAGAGAAAGAGTCGAAACTAACTAACTAAGTAACTAACGTTTGGCTGCATTCAGTGGCTCCCAACTGCCTGGGAGAGAGGACCCCCACTAGCATGGAGAATGATATCAACAGACCTGCTAATTAGTGACATTTAGCAGATATTTACATGCTTTGTGTAGGAAGGTTATGTCCCAACACTCCAGATTTCTCTCCTGTGATATTACAAGCTTTCCCGGTCAACAAGATTCAGAAGATTTACCTTAAGAAATGAACTAATGACCCAGATACAGCAAGCAGTGTGTCTCAAGCAGGTTATTTGGCTTTACCAAGTCATTATGAACATTTTTGAATCTCTTGGTTTACTTTTTGCCTTCAGTTTTATAACTTATGCATGGAAAATATAAGATTTGGGGCCCTTTAAGAAAATTTAAGGGGCACCTGGGTGGCTCAGTCATTTAAGCTTCTGCCTTCAGCTCAGGTCATGATTCCAGGGTCCTGGGGTCCAGCCCTGCATTTCTACATGTTGTATAGCCATTAACAGTTTCATAGATTTTATGTTTTTGCTTTTTAAATTCTATACAAGAATTAAAAGTGGATTTACACATGAAAGTTGCAATAATACAGTATTCTATATTTGCCCATATATTTACTTTTACCAGAGAACCGCATACTTTCACATGGCTTTGTGTTATAGCCTAGTGTCCTTTCATTTCAACCTGAAGTAATTCCTTTACCATCTCTTGTCAGCCAGCCCTAGTGGTGAACTCCCTCTGTTGTGTTTATCTGGGAAAGTCTGTCTCTTCTCAATTTTTTGCATTATAGTTTTGCTGGGTGCAACATTCTTGGCTAGCTGTATTTTCTTTTATTAACTTTTTTAAAAAGATTTTTATTTATTTATTTGTTTATTTATTTAAGAGAGAGAGAAAAAGAGAGAGAGAGATGGAGAGAGAGCCCAAGCGGGGGGGCGGTGGCAGAGGGAGAGGGATAAGCAGGTGCCCCACTGAGCAGGGAGCCCAATGCAGGACTCGATCCCAGGACCCCAGGATCATGACCTGAGCCAGAGGCAGACGCTTGACCAACTGAGCCATCCAGGCACCCCTTGTCTGGCTCTATTTTAAAATTTAAAATATTTTTGATAGATATTTTTTCCATTTAATACATTAACTTATGATCTGGAGTGTGTAACTAGGTGCTTACTTATGTACTGTGATTGTGTATTAATTGCGAAAACACTGGCAATTAAGGGCAGTGTCTCCCAGCTGCTGTGCATGCTGTGTTCTCGTGTCTACTCTTTACCAAGTTTATGCCTGGTCCCTTGCCCCCTTGTTTGCCAACTCTGCCTTCTCATTGAGCCCACGTGAGTATGTCTGCATTCTCAGCATTGGGTTTAGGCTAAGAACAAGACAGCTGAGTGTTGTGATGGTTTAAAACACCGTGTTGAAAGGAAGGGATTCTCGTTTGAGCAACACAGATGAGAGTGAGCACAGGGCCTCCTGGTGCTTGCTTTCGCAGCGCTGGACGCGCAGGTCTGTAGGCAGGGCCGTCAGGAGCGTCGCTCTGTGGTTCAAGTTTCTGAAATTGACTCCTGGGACTATAATAATATCCCTTAGAATTCTACGAACCAATGAATTCCAGAAATTTTGAAATGGTAGGATTTGTTTTTGTTTTCTTTTTAAATGATGATTCTTTTGGGGGAGCCTTGTGGCTCAGTCAGTTAAGCATCCGACTCTCGATTTAGGCTCAGGTCATGATCTCAGGGTCATGAGATTGAGCCCCACGTTTGGTTCCACACTGAGTGTGGAGCCTGCTTAAGATTCTCCCTCCCTCTCTCTCTGCTCCTCCCCCAACTCATGTGCACTCGCTCTCTAAACAAACAAATGGTTCCTCCGTAGCTACTTCTTGCCTCTGTTCTTGAAAATCACATGCACCTGCTCTTTCTCTATTCTAGAACTTTCTTTTGCTCTCAGAAGTAAACATTCTTATATTTAATAATCACTGATATTCTACATCCTACATACTGTGTTGTTGAATAGATTGAGAATATGCAATGTCTTAACTTTCTTTCTTGATCTGGGGAATAGAAAGTAAATCCTTATATTTTTCTTCTCCCTGCTTTAACTGGTAAAAATGGAGTCCTTTCCCTTGCCGAGTGATCTTTCAACTTGGCCGTTTTGTTTTTCCTCACCTTTAAGGCTTATAAAATAGAACCAGTGCTAAGCAATGGATACAGGTGTCCTTGGAAGTTTGTAAACTCCTAACTCATTCACCCCTCACAACAACCCCTTCCTTCCACTAATGAGGAAACAGAGACACAGAGTGTGGTTAAAAACTTCTGTTAGCTTTACTTTAGTAGCACAGCTGGACTTAAACCCAGGTAGTCTGGGTCCGAAGTTCTTATCTTAAAAACAAAAATGATCTGCAATTCAGATAACAAGCCTCAAGCCTAGGTTTGTCTGAGTGCCTAGGTTTGTCTAAGTAGACTGACAACCAAGTTTTGATGTGTAAGGAACCAAACAAGAGGAAATGTATTTACTTATTTAAGAAAAGGTAGTTTATTAAGCGTTAATAATATGTACGCCAATAGTAAATATTTATGCCATTTGGAGCAACAGTTAGAGAAATACGAGCACCTTTGCTACAAGTTGGCACTTTTCCTGCCTAACATCAATTGTGAATAATCATAGCCTAATCCAACCAGATCCTTTCTACCAGCCCCAGGTAGAAGCTCATCCTGAGATTTTTTTCTCCTAGTGTCAGATCAACTCATTGCAGATTCAAAGCTCTAACTTTCCGTTGAGAACCAGCAAACTGTCAGCAGACAGTAGTTTTGACATGAAATGCACTGGCACCTTAAGGTGTTTTTGTTTGTTTGTTTCTCTGGTAAGACCTAATTTGAGCCATCGATTCACTAGTCCTTCAAACTCTAGCTGTATTTGCAGTTCTGCGTTCTCACTCCTGAATGCTTTTGAAAGCATATAGTAGTAGTAGTAATAATATTAAATAGCAGAATAATCACAGCTCTGCTCTGTTGACCTCTGCTGCCTCTGACTACATATGCAAGCTCCACCGGACAGAGGCTGGTGTGTTGTGTTTATTGCTGTGTGCCCAGCACACACAGGGTCGTCAAGCACATACCAGGAGCTCAATGAATGGTTTCCATCCAGATGTTTCTTTCTTCCTTTTTTTTTAAGATTTTATTTATTTAGTTAGTTGACAGAGAGAGACAGCGAGAAATGGAACACAAACAGGTGGAGTGGGAGAAGAAGAAGCAGGCTTCCCTCCGAGCAGGGAGCTCGATGCCGGTCTCGATCCCCGGACCCTGGGATCATGACCTGAGCCGAAGGCAGACGCTTAATGACTGAGACACACAGGCACGCCTCCATTCGGATGTTTCTTAGCTTCATCTCTTAAATCTCCCCCAAGCTGATAATTGAAATATACCTATAATTGTTTAGTGAACAAATTCTGCAGATATCCTACTATTTAATAATTTCATTCTATGAAATCATCCGGTATAGTAACTGGTTCATATTAAGTTATTGCATGCTTAATAATCATAGTCGACAACCTTGCATATTTCTAAGTCTCTAAAATAAAATTGATAAGATCAGAGCTCTCACTCTTTTGTGAACTAGTTTTATGGCCAAGGGGGAAGTCATATCTTTGAGAATCAGTTTCCCCATTACACAGTGAAACTATGCATAACAACCCCATAGGGTTGATAGGGAGAGCATATTGATAATTTGCTCATGACCCCACCACCCATAAGTGACAAAGGTAGGATTCAGAGTTGGCTTCTCTGGCTCTGTTTTAAGCATTTTATGAATCTGAAATCCTGTGAGACCATCCAGCAAGTTCCTGAGAAAGAATGGTCCTGAGGCGAGTAGGTAAAAAGGAGTTTATCAGGGAAATTAAATCAGAAAAGAGGTTTCCAGACCGAGCTTGGCTGTGTCCATGGCTGGTGAGGTTGAAGGCTGTAACCTTGTCCTCATTAGCAACACATAACAGCTCAGAAAACTGGCCACGGATCAGTTCATCATTTAAGGTCATGCACATGGAATGTGTAAAATTGAGGAGTACAGAGTAAAGACGTGATTATACTAACGTTAAATAAATCTCTTTCATTAACATTTGCTATTTGTTGGATGTTCGTCCTAAAAAAAATGTTTAACAATGCAGTTAGAATCTCTTCTTGAACAAGCCTGAAGTATGTCTATTAGCAAGGTCTGGAATGCATTAAAGGGAGAATGGTAATGCTTGTGCTAGTATTAGCGAAGCAGGAAAGAAATCTTTTCTCATACATGTAATATTCAAAAGCTTCTAAGGGAAAACCAAACCCAAATGCCTCTTTCACGGTATTTACACGAAGAGTGCAGAGTCAGAAATATTTTCATTCAAAAATGATTATCTTCTAAAAAGTTTATTGAAATAAATTAAGCGTGTTTGCTGAGGTACAAATGAAGCCATGGTTTTCATTTAGAACGATGAGAAAAATCAAGCAGCAGGATAGCATGATTTCAACTCTTCTCCTGATTCATGTATTTACATTCTACAGCAGTGACCGTATTCCTCTTTCAAAGTCACGCAAGAGGGTTGAAGGAAGAGGGAATGGAGAGCCTGCACACGGTCGGTTACCCTCGTTCCTCTCTTACGTTGTCTCTTCTTTCTTTCAGTTCCACCTTTTATCCAACCTTTTGAGTTTCCAAGATTCTCCATTGGACAGCGGGTCTTTATCCCATGTGTTGTGGTCTCCGGGGACCTGCCCATCACGATCACCTGGCAGAAGGACGGCCGGCCGATCCCAGCGAGCCTCGGGGTGACCATCGACAACATTGACTTCACGAGCTCCTTACGGATTTCCAATCTCTCCCTCATGCACAATGGGAATTACACGTGCATCGCCCGGAATGAGGCCGCGGCGGTGGAGCACCAAAGCCAGCTGATCGTGCGAGGTAAGGACAGGGACACGGGATGCGAGGCGTCAGTGCGGTCACACCCAACAATGCTCACAGAGAGCGTTCGCCTGAAATAACATGAAAAGAATTCAAATTCATAGACTTTGCTGTCATCCCACTAAAATAAACCCCACAACTATAGAAACCAACTAGGAACTCTGCTAACACGAAACCAAGGTTTTATTTACCTAAAATATGAAGCTCCAAATAATTAGCAACTAAGAAATGTGTGCAGGAAGAGGTGGGAGTAGGATTTAATGAATGAACTAGGCTTTCCCTACATTGGCCCCAAAAGTCCATGAGCTCCTGCTGTATTGCATTTATTCTATTTAGCACTTTTTATAATATTATTTTTTAGATTGATGGCTTTAAAAATGTTTGTCAAATATTTTTTGTCAGATCACACTTTTTCTAAAGATTCATAAAATAGTAAGTTTTTTTTATTCGTTTTACTGAAGTACAGTTGACACATAGCAAATGGTAGCTGCTTCTATTTTTTGTTTTGTTTTGTTTTAGTTTTAGAAATGTGAAGTTAGTTTCAGTTTAGAAATATGTTTTGCTCCTCTCTTCTGTTTAGCATTAGACCTCTCATTAATTGAGGACGCTGTAACAACATTTATTAAATTAAACAAAGCAGGGGATTATTTATTTAGAAATTAAAATAGGGTGGTCTAGCTTGTAGAAAATATTAGCAGGGGACTCAGTGCATCTAAAATGTAAGCATTTGTCTTATTTCAAATCCGTATTCTTGTCACCAAGTCCCCATGAACGCTCTACTCCTCGTCTGCAAAATGAGGAGCTAGTATTCTGTAAAGTCTCTTGGGCACGGTCATGTGATTTTATGATTCTCCAAGAGCTATGTGCATTCATGTCCTGATACAGTTCTTACCCGCATTGCAAAAGTAACTATGTGAAAGTAAAGACTTATGTTAATGTTGATTATTTACATTTTAAAATCTCCAAATATTGGGCTCTCAGAGTAATTGTTGGGAGAGGTTGATTTCCATTATTTTCAAGATAGTTGATAGATCTGAGCAGATTCTTTCTGAGCAACAGATTCCTATGTCCTTCCTTAATCTTTGAACCTTGTCCTCATGACATCTTTCCTCCCTTTCCGGCTGAAGAGTAATGTACTTTCTATGTACTGGCCAACAAAAGAGACTGAAGCATACTTTTATTTTATATGAAGAAACCAACTTTGTATTTGGAAAAAAAAAAAAAAAAGGTTTTCCCTGAGTAAGAAAATATATTTTCAGTCACATACAAACTAAAAATACAAGTGACATTTTTTCTCTTTCTACCTTGTGCTTTTGAGTATAAGAATAGGAATACATGAATTTCTTTCTCATTTTTTGAAGATAAATAAAAATGGGAGCCAATGTGGTATCCATTTCCCAAATATTTTCTTATAAGAGGAATTGACTCTTACTAGTATTTGTGAAGGGCAAAGCAGTACATCAGCCTGTCTCCTGAAGAATCTGCTCTGAGGGATGCAAGTCAGAGAACAGAATGTTAGACAAAAATGTACACAATGTTGTTTGTATCACTTGCCCTTGTAGGGAGGGTAACCAAGAGCAAAGGTCAGATGAACTGAAATTGAGCCTAGCCATCTGGGGTGATGTGGTTGATCAGAATCTGATTAGTGGCTCCAAGTGGTTGGTCTTCTAATATGTCAAATAAACTTCTGTGCAATTAGCATTAAATCACCAATGAGATAAGATAATTCTGAGAAAGGGAATGTGCTTCACAAGCAGGTCAGTGGTTGGAGAAGTGGCCAAGGACAATATGATGTGGGACAGTAATCCTCAATCTAGACTTAACCATAGAATCTTTTAAAAGATTTAACAAAACACTGATAACTATTTTCTGGTCTCAGTTAAACCCAATTAAAACATAATCTTTGGGAGTAGATCCATCTTTCAGATCTCTGGGGTATTCCTTTTTATTTTCCCCCAAAAAATCAGCTATTGGTGGTTCTCAAATTTTGTCACACATTAGAATTACATGGGGAGATTTAAAATTCTTGATGTCTATGTTGCAGCCCCTACTAACTAAATAGCCATCTTTGGAGGCGGGGCCCAGGCATTAGGAAAACCCCCAAGTTGACTTATTATACAGCAAAGTCAAGTCCTAACACCTGGATTATTTGAATATGCAGCTATTTTAGAAGTCTGGACTTTTTTCTAAATGTGAAGAGATATCCTTAGTGACTTTAATCAGGTCAGTGACATGGCCTGATTTATCTTTTTAATTATAACACTAGCAGTTGTTTGAAGCATGAACTGGTCCAGAAAGCAAGGGTAGTCATTTAGAGTCCATATTGGAAGTTCAGGTAAGATGAAAAGTGCCCTGAATGAAGGTGGCAATGGTTACAGTAACAAGAAGGAATTAAATTTGCAGTATCTTTTGGCGGCAATGCAAACAAAACATGTTTATAAAGTGAATGCTGCAAATGAGAGGAATCACAAGTGTTGCTTAATAAGGTAAATAGAAGTCTTTAACAGAAGTGGAGAAGAAGCAAAGAATATCTATGTGACACGGTGAACAATGATGTGGGAAAAACAAGAGGATCCAGACCCAAACATTCCAGCATTTGAGGTTCCAGGAATCAGCAAAAGAAACAGAGGGAAAAGGAGAAGCCAGTAAAGTAAAAAGAAGTCCAGTAAGTGGGGCCCTGGAAGCAAACTAAGAAATATATCAAGAAACACAGGTAATAATGTGTATAAAATCCCACTGGAAATAGAAAAAGGAAATGCAAGAATTGGTCATTTGGTTTAGGGAGATGGACATTGTTTATGACCATGAAGGGTGGTGCGGTTACAGTGAATGTCTGATTAATGGGGCTGATGAACGGAAAGGGAGGTGAATAAATGTGTGGAAATTCAAGAAAATATGTATGATTGTTTTAATATTTTCAGAAACATTGCTATGATGGGAGGCAGAAAAATGGAGAGGAAGTTGGAGAGGACATGGGGCATGGGACAAGAGAAGCTTACATGCCTATGGGAATGAGTCAGTAGGGAGGAAAGAAACCTGTGGCAAAGATAAAGAGGAAATAATTACAGGATCAAAGTCCTTGAGTTAGTGAATTGGGATTGGATTCTTTGCACCAATAACGTATGTTAAAAGCACTATAGTAAGAACCTTTGTGGGGGTATTCCAAAAGATAGAACCAGCTGAAATGGTTGGAAATTTCAGGGAGGCAGATTTTGGTTCAAGTAACTTGAAAAACAAAGTATAACATTTATTGAATGGGGCCATCAAACAGTAATAGGTAATAGATTTGTCCTCCTACCATAAAAAAATAACCTATAAAACTGGGGAAAAATTTGTAAAACAGCTATTTCCAGGCAGTGGAACAGGAGGCAGAGGGTTGTGATTCTTGAGAAAATCAAAGTATGTAAGTTGAGCTCCAAAATTTACCCCAAATTTCTGCCTGGGGCACATTCCAAACCATGGCAGAGGGATACAGAACCCAAGTAGATAACAGTGATCTTGCTGGGTGGAGAATCTTGAAACACTGAAAAAAATAAAATTAAATTAAAAAAAAAGAAAAAATTAGAATCTGTACATAAAAAAAAAGAAATTTAGAAACTATTGAGGTGTGGGATTTTGCAGGGCAGAATACTGGGGAATAGGGAGCTGTTCAGAGAAAGATTTCTGAAAATCTCCTTTTGAGTCTTTAGCTGAATACTACATTTCATGTACATAGGATTAGACCCCATTCAGTCTACCAGAGAACAACTACGAGGTAGATGTGAGATGAATAAAGACTTCAGAGGTTACCCAGGGCTGGGATATATTGGAGTTCTGAATAGCCAGAGTAAAGAACACATATATAACATATTTGTCACATATTCAATTTATATCCATTTATAAGAGATTCCAAGATAGAAAACTAATCAATAGAGATAAAAAGCAGAATGTTGCCACTGGGAAGGGGGGTTGGGAACTGACAAGGTGAGAACTTTTGGGGTGAATGGAAATATTCTAAATCTTGATGGGGTGTGGGTTTTGTGCATTTATTCACTTGTCAAAACCTATCAAACTATCCCCACTCCCTACTCCTGGGTGGGACACGTGTAACATTCTTCCAGGAATCTTGCAACTATGTTAATGTTAATACCTTGCTAGAGGGGAAAAACAATCTTAACCTGACACTGGCAAGGCCTTTGGTATCTTGTAGGTCCTCTTTAGTATATGAAAGTTCTGTTGATATCTCCCTTTTTCCTTACCTCCCCCAACCCCATAGTATATAGTCAGCCGCCCATCACAACCCCAGTGCAGCAGCCCTTTCTGCCCACGGGATCTGTCCCCGTTTTTTAATAAACCACCATTTTGCACCAAACAAACAAAGAAACAAAGAAACAAAAACTATACACTCTAAAGCTGTGTATATTACTGTATATAAATTGTACTTCAGTTTTTTAAATATTAAAAGATAACCTTCCTAAGATTCAAAATTCTTCAAAAATGAAATAAGTAACTTACTTTGCAAAATAGCAACTTTTGTACCAAGAGAGATTTGTTAAAAATGGGATGGTGTTTTGGAAGGGGCTATAGAAAAGCAATCGATGTCACAGGTTAGTGGCTCGCTTCAAACCAATAAATAGTAGCTTCCCTTCTGGCTTTAATGCTCAGTGATTTAAAATGAAAGGCTATTGTTTGAACACTTTCTTCCTCACAGGCTGTATCGTTTTTTTGTTATTTTATTTTATTTTATTTTTTCAGTGTTCCAAGATTCATTGTTCATGCACCACACCCAGTGCTCCGTGCAATACGTGCCCTCCTCAATACCCATCATCAAGCTCGCCCAACCTCCCCGAACCCCTCCCTTCCAGAACCCTCAGTTTGTTTCTCAGAGTCAACCCTGCAATTGCACTACTGGGTATTTACCCCAAAGATACAGATGTAGTGAAAAGAAGGGCCACATGTACCCCAATGTTCATAACAGCAATGGCCTCAATCACCAAACTGTGGAAAGAGCCAAAATGCCCTTCAACGGATAAATGTATCATTTTTTATAACACTTGTGTAACATATTCTAACTTCAACATATTCCTTTAGTAAATCTATTTTTTTGTTAATTCTTTTTTTAAAGATTTTATTTATTTATTTGAGAGAGAGAGAGAGAGTAGGGGAAGGGGCAGAGGGAGAGGGAGAGGGAGAAGCAGACTCCTTGCTGAGCAGAGAGCCTGACATGGGGGGCTCAATTCCAGGAACCTGGAATCATGACCTGAGCCGAAGGCAGATGCTTAATCGACTGAACCAGCCAGGTGCCCCTGTTTTTTTGTTAATTCTATTTAGCAGCATATAGAAGGCACATAGGTATACAAGTTCCTTTAACTTATGCTATGATGGGCATGGGTTTATGAAGATTTGGGTCAGGTCTGGAGTGCAAGTTTTTTGGGTTTTTTATAAATTTTTAAATTTTTTATTATGTTCAGTTAGCCAGCGTATAGCATATCATTAGGTTTTGATGTACTGTTCAACCATTCGTTAGTTGCTTATAATACCCAGTGCTCATCACATGTGCACTTAATAGCAAGTTTTATAGATACCATAATAGGTCATCATTCTGATTTCAGAAAGTCAGTCACCTTAAATAAACCCTAATCAATCAGCTTCGAGGCTACTTTTCTTCAATTTCAGTTGGCATCGTAATGGCTAAATGGACTCATTAAATAAGGACTACAGGATATCTTGGATAAAGCATTTTCTGTTTTAAAGTCCTTACGTGTAGCCATCTTTATTGTGCTTTTTTTCTTAAAAATTTTCAGTTTGATGAGTTCGGTATTTTCTTGTTTTACTTGCTAGCAAAAGAAAAAAAATATTTTGAGCTGTACCTCTTTGAAGCATCAATGGGTAGATACAAATATATTCTTTTACGCCCAGGCCCGAATGACAGCATTTTTTTTCTGTCTTTCTTTCCATCATCCTTCTCTTATTCCAGCATGAAACTGCAGTGTATTTAGCACATATTTATAATTTCTAGGCGCTGGAATTGTCACTGGGATGATGAATGCTCATTTCTTCCCGGTGAGAGCCCCCCATCTAGTGGGAGAGGGACAAGTGACAGCCCCACAGGCCGGTGTGACAAGCTCCAGAGCAGCTCTGGAAGAAAGAAAGGAAAGTTACCAAATTTAGGTTAGGAGACACATGAGGCAGGTTCCCAGAGGGAGGGAGTGGGGTTCCTGAACCATTAGAAAACACAGCAGTGAGTTACAAAAGAGAGAAAGGAAGGCAATGTGTTCCCGGAAGAAAGTCTGTCACCTGCAGTGGTGGGGAGGCTTGAGACAGCAGATGCACTTATTTCCCTGGTGTGGTAGAATGGGGCGGCTAGACACCAACGCGGCGGAGGGTCAGACTCAGAGCTAACTCTGGTTCGCATTTGGAAGTTTCCGTGTCCTGAGGTCTGGAGGCCATGGGCATTGAATGAGGGGATCTAAAGAAAAAAAAAAACCATACAGAATAAAGTGAGACCAGGAGTCCAGAAGCCCAGAGGGGAGGCTCTGTTGTCCACATTGGAAGTGGTGATGGTTGGAGCTAAGGTGGCGGTAGCAGGCATGGCAAAGCTGAGCTTAACTCAGAAGATACGTTGCAGAAATTGGTGGCTAACTCTTTGAGAAAAATGTGTGGGAAGCCTTGATGACTGACATTCTCCCCAAGAGTAGCTGGCCAAGGACCATGCTGGGTGTTGGAGTGGGACATGGGACATCTCGTTGGCTCCTCCATTCTCCATCTGCCCTCAGTACATAATAGTCGGGACAGGGAACTTTCTCCGTGGATGACTAATGCTGCTGCGAGTGGCGGCCTCTTGTCTCCCATTGCCAGGAATCAGACAGCTGCTCAAATTTCAACTTTTATTTATTTTTCTTAAAGATCTTATTTATTTATTTGACAGAGAGAGAGAGATCACAAGCAGGCAGAGAGGCAGGCAGAGAGAGAGGGGGAAGCAGGCTCCCCGCTGAGCAGAGAGCCCGATTCGGGGCTCGATCCCAGGACCCTGAGATCATGACCCGAGCCGAAGGCAGAGCCTTTAACCCACGGAGCTGCCCAGGTGCCCCTCAAATTTCAACTTTTAATTTGAATGGTCAAGTAGTTGAATTTTATCACCGCTTCAGCTGGATCATGTTATGAATCAACTGAATAGACGTTTTAGGTAAGATGAAGAATCTGATCATTTTATTGCCATTTAGAATGAAAGAGCATCCATATTGCAAACGGTGGGCTTACCATTAACTTTGGAACGCAGCTGTCATTTGGTTCATGAAAAGATGCAAAGGTATAGTTAGGGAAACAAAACCCACATGAAAACAGCAAACGGCATTAGAGAATAATTATATGGGTCTTTATTTAAATCTTTAACTTGAGTTCAGAAATGTTTTTCTCTTGGAGGCTTTAAAGTTTTTGGTCTGAGATGTAGTTTGGAAAAAACAGAAATAGAATGAGGAGCTTAGAGACCTTGAAATTGCCTTGTCACAGGGAGGGTGGTTTGGAAGCCTTCAAGTGACAGACTATTAATTACAAGAGCAGAATGAATCTAATAAGGGAGAGAACAGTGTTTGATATGTTTAGAGAAGTCTTCATGGAATGAGTGAGCTCCATCAGCCTTGATGTGAGTAGGGTTTAGAAAGAGAATAAAAATGCCACACTTGGTCTCTCAGTAAGAAAATCAAGGTCCACATTCCTGCTTCTTCATTTTCCCGGTGACTTCGAGAACATGACTGAATCTCTCTGATCCTCAATTTCTTAATCTGTAAAATAGGAACAATGAGACTTACCCCTTGGAGCTGCTGAGAGAATTTAATTAGGTAACAAGGTAACAGTCGGCATGACCTTGGCTCCTGGCTGACAACAGAGGCCTCTGATGACTCTCCATGAATGATAGAGGGGACACAGGTGTCCAGGCATATGTTCTGAGATCAGGAAGGGATAGCACCAGCCAAGATAAAGAGGTTGTGCCATGGTCAGAGTTTGCCCATCTGCCCGTTGTTATCAACAAATAGGGGCTTGATGGAGGAAGTGATGGAGAACTACAAATGTCATTGAACAGATTACCTTGAAGGAGGAAGACCAGTCTGGAGGCAGGTGATGCACTGCCGTGTGGACCGGAGAGTCAAGGGAAAGCCCGCTAGCCTGCAGACTTCCCTCCCCAGACCTCTTCCCTGCTTCTCTTCTTTCCTCTATTCTTCCTTTCAGTCCTATCATGATAGGGACACCTGTTAGCTGTGTGACCTTGGATAAATTCCTTAGCCTCTCTTTACCTCCATTCTCTGACTCATAAAATGGAGCGATACCTAATAGGGATTTCTGAGGGTTAAATAATGTATTTATCCCAGCGCCTGGCACAGTGGGTGACGACACCCTTCTCCCCTTTTGGTCTCTTCGTGCCCCTCACATCCACATGATTTTGGAACATGATTGAGGACATACTACATAGAAGAGACCGTGGGGAAATCCATGCATTAGGCGATTAGTTAGAATGAAGGCCTTGGGAATGTAGTCTAAAGGTAAAAGTAAAATTTATTTTTGAAAGAACTACAGCAGTTGGGGGTAGATTGCTTGCAGGAGATGAAGGTGACAACTGAGATAATTCAGCTGTGGTGTAGAATGAATGTGTATGACAGCAATGGAGTTTTGGAGCCCAATTTCTAGTCATACCTTCTATCACAGTCTTATGACCTAGGGTCATTATAGAGCTTAGCACAGTTTTTGATCGCTCGGGTCATTGGGAAGATTTATAGAGACTTAATTTAAAATACATTAGCTGTGGGACGCCTGGGTGGCTCAGTTGGTTGAGTGGCTGCCTTCGGCTCAGGTCATGATCCCGGGGTCCTGGGATCGAGTCCTGCATCGGGCTCCTTGCTCGGCAGGGAGCCTGCTTCTCCCTCTGCCTCTGCCTGCCTCTCTGCCTACTTGTGATCTCTCTCTCACTCTCTCTCTGACAAATAAATAAATAAAATCTTGAAAAAAATAAAAATAAAAATAAAATACATTAGCTGTTATCATAAGGGAAATTAAAAGAAAAAAGAACCAAACAACCCTTAGCTCTTATGTGTGTGCCCCATGGCTTACGCTGGCTGTGAACCCATGATCTCGCTAATGTCATGCCCAGTCGGGTGACCTTGGCATTAATGAAGCCATTTGGGGGGAAAGTACTAGACTTAATGACAGAACATACGTGCCCTTTGCTTCCTATTATTCGCTCTGCATCACTGAGAAGAAAGCCACTGATGCGATGATTTTCCATGACTCCAAAGGAGGTCAGTGTTCTCACACTTCTTTATGTCCTCTGATGTATCTGCTATTTCTGGCTTTTAATGATGAGCTGCCACATAGAAAACAAACACCACGCAAAAGGCTTCAACTTAATCTTTATTTGGCAAGGAAAATAAAAATCATACGAGGCCACTATCTTATTGCTATGTTTAGTGATCCAATTTTTGATACCATATTTGTGCTATCATGTTGCTTCATCCATTGATTCTTCCAACAAGTATTTATTAAGCATCTATTTTATACCAGATATTCTGAGTGCTGGGGTACAGCGGTGATCAAAATAGAGATCCCAATTTCCTGCCCCATAAAACTCACATTCCAGTGAAAGAGACAACAAACACACAATGTCAGGTATCTAAAACTAGTAGGAGGATTGAGAGTGATTGCGATAGGAAAGGTATGTCAGGTCGGGTGGACAGGGGAAGCCTTTTGGAAGAGATTTTTGAGCAGACTTGACTAAGGTGAGGGAGCAAGGCACAGGGAGCACCAGGCAGAGCGACCAAGCATAAAGAACCCAAGTCAGGAGTGAGCTTTGTGTGTTCAAAGAGCAGCATGAGAACAGTTTGCTCAGTGTTCCATAAGGGAGGAGGGAAAGGATTGAGGGCAAAGGCCAGGCCATCTTTCTGGTTGTGACAGGAAGCCATTGGATTTTAGTTTCCAGTGTCATAAATTAAATCTTACCTGGACTTTGACCAATTACCATCTTTTTATTTTATTTTATTTTATTTTTTCAGTGTTCCAAGATTCATTGTTCATGCACCACACCCAGTGCTCCATGCGATACATGCCCTCCTCAATACCCACCACCAGGCTCACCGGATCCCCCAACCCCCTCCCTTCCAAAACCC